>JAGFNQ010009053.1:0-26221 GCA_024364735.1 Boesenbergia rotunda | reverse complement strand
TGGGGGGCGCCCCCGCACGCCGCCCTCCCAGGCCCTATATAAAGGGCCCTCGACCCCAAGCTTCGAAACACTTTCAAACAACGCTTCTACGCTCTTCTGCTCCCGCGCTCTGCTCCGGAAACCTCCCGACACGAGACTCAAGCGCCGACGACGTCCTCCCGCTCCGAAAATACCATCTACTCTGGACGTCGGTAACGAAGAGCTATTTTACTTTACTGTACTGAATTCTGTAAAATCTTTTGTAAACTATTTTTGCGACATATAGAATTGCCCGCAGAAAACGGTCAACGACCGTGGGCCTTGGAGTAGGAGTCGACCTAGGCTCCGAACCAAGTAAAACCACCTGTGTCTGTGTGTTTTTAACTTTAATCTTCCGCTACGCATTCTCTTTTCAAATCCGAACGATTTCCGATATTCACCCCCCTCTATCGGTTCTCTCGATCCAACAAGTGGTATCAGAGCGAGGGAAGTTCAAACTTGGTGCAACCACCAGTTTGAAAATTTTTTTCGGATTTTTATTTTCTTTTTCTCGTTCAAATTTTCTTTCTCCCGTTAATCGAGGTTGGTGCAACACCCCTCGCTATTTCATTTTATTCATCCCGCACTACTAATCCAAGACCTAGTCTTGGAAAATTTTTTGTTGTTTTGTTAGTTTTCTGTTTCAGATTAAATGGCCATGCAAGAAGGATTTAGCACCGCCAGACCTCCACTTTTCAGTGGAGAAGACTTTTCCTACTGGAAAAGTCGAATGGAGGTCCACCTGAAAACTCAGGTGGAGATGTGGATCATCATCCAGTCCGGACTGGAGATTCTCAAGAACACTGAAGGAGTACCTCAAAGCTACTCAGAATGGGACACCGCTCTGAAGTGCAAAATAGAAACCGATGCAAAGGCGACTCGGACCCTACAATGCGGTTTAACAAAAGAAGAGCTGAACCGAGTGGGCCCCTTCAACAGTGCAAAGGAGCTGTGGGCAAAGTTGATCGAGCTGCACGAAGGAACATCAGACACCAGGATCAGTAAGCGAGACCTGCTCCTAAACAAACTCTACACCATCAAGATGGCCGACAATGAAACAGCAGCCCAACTCCATGCACGAATCCAAGAATTGATGAACGATTTTCATACTATAGGTCACAAGGTCGAAAACCGTGACCTAATAAGGTATGCCCTAAATGCATTCTCTAGAAATACCTTGTGGGCATCTATGGTAGATGCATACAAGGTTTTAAGGGATCTCTCTAAAATTAAATTAGATGAATTATTTTCTGAGTTAGAACTTCATGAACAGACTAAATGCAATATGGCCGAGAAAGGAATTGCCTTTGTTGCAGGAAAAATTGGAAGATCGACAATGAAGAAACCTCAACCTGAACCCGAGTCCAACTCAGACTCAGACGCAGAAGACAAAGAAGGAGATCAATCTGAGCTGGTCCGACTGGCCCGAAGCTACTATAAAAAAATTGAAAAACCAAGTCAACACACGGAGGACAAGTCGAAGAAAGGACGAACCAGCTGAACCCACGAATAACAAAAATAAGCCCAACGTAACCTGCTACGAGTGCAAGAAGAAGGGCCACTACAAGACGAAGTGCTCAAATCTAAAGGAGAACAAAAAGACAAGAAGAAAGAAAGCACTTCAGGCAACCTGGGACGAATCTTCATCAGAAGAAGAAGAAGAAGAACCCCAGTCAAACTTACTAGCGCTGACCGCTTCAGAAGAAGTCGAGACCGAGTTAGAGTCAGAAAAGGACGACGGCAGACTAACCTTTTCAGAAGACGGCGAAATCAAGGTAAGCGGGTTCAATAAAAGTCAATTGAACGAACTTATTTCCTATCTTTCTCGAGATTTGGAGAAAGCCAAACTCCGAGTCGAATCTCTCCGACAGGAAGTAAAACTCCTGAAAGAGGGAGCTGACTCTAAATCCTTAGCCGAGAAAGTTCAAGAAGGAACTCCTACTCAAGTTGAAAAACTTGAGAAAGAGAACTCCTCCCTGAAAACTTAGGTTAAGGATCTTAGAGTGGCCTTAGAATGATTGACTTCTGGATCCAAGGGTCTTGACATGATTCTTGGAAAACAGAAGTCCGTTCTAAATCGATCCGGACTTGGCTATAGAACCAAATCCCGACAAAGATCTTACCTTGCTGTACTGAATCAGTCCAGAAGTAAAGTTCAGGCATGGGTACCCAAACTGTGCCTAAACAAATCGACCAGATCAAATCAGTATTGGATCCCCAAGGACAAGATTCACATCTTGCTTAATTATTATCGTGGCTATAGTCCAGGGGGAGCCAAATTAAAAACTATCTTTATTGTCAAATAGAATTTAATTCTTGCAATTTGCCTGATTGATTATTTATTTAAACTTATGCAATTTACCATGCTTAGACTTAGGTTAGTATAAGGACTGAACAAACTTAACTGATACTTAAAAACATAGTATTGGGTGGAGGTGAGATGATAGTACGTTAGGGAAACCAATTCTAATAAGATCAAGTTCACTTGGTCTCTTTAGACTGGTGAAACTAGCCGAAGCTACCGATCCAAAATCCAAACTAGTTAGACCAGAACTTTTTCAAAAATTAATTTTGAAAATGAAATTTCATTAAACGGCTTTGTCAAGGAAAGGGTTGATGATCCAATAAGGCTACGGCCAAAGAAGGCCTAGTGCCTCGCCAAGACCTGGAAGCCAATTTTTGAATTTCAAATTCAAATTACTTTTTGTCAAATTCAAATTACTTTTTGTCAAATTCAAATCTAACACAAACTTTCAGTTAAGTATAGATTCAAACATTCTCTTTCAAAATAAACTTAACTATTTTCAAAAATTTAATGCAAGGTCTTCAAAATAAACTAACTTTTTCAAAATAATTTTACTTATCAAAACCTGTCTCACAAAACCTATAAGGCTAACGTGATTGAGAACCCTAGATTTGGGTGAGACAGACTAGTCAGTGAAAATCAATTTAAGCTATTCCTAACTCTAATTGGATCCAAATCAATAAAACTCTTTATGTGTAGGAACATAAAGATTTGGACCAATGGATGTTGGATAGCGGTTGCTCCAGACATATGACTGGAGATAAATTGAAGTTCACCAAACTCAAGCTCAAAAACCTAGGCTCAGTAGCATTTGGCAACAATGCTACACTCAAGGTAATTGGGTCAGGTAATATTGAGCTTAAATCTAACTTCATTATTAAGAAAGTTCTTTTGGTTGAAAACTTTAATTATAACCTACTTAGCATAAGTCAGTTATGTGATTCTGGTTATATAGTCACTTTCAACAATTCTGACTGCATGATTAGAAATGTACAAGACTCAGAAACCATGCTTAAGGGCACTAGGAAAAATAATGTATACACTATAAACCTTCCCCTAATACCCAAATGTATGTTAACTCAGGTAGAACAATCGAACCTCTGGCATAGGAGATTATTAGGTCATACCAATTTGAGAACTATCTCAAAAGTCACCCAACTTGGCCTAATCAAAGGTATCCCCAAGATTAAAAACAATGAAAACCTAATATGTGAATCATGTAATCAAGGTAAACAAACCAAATCTAATCACAGATTAATTCAATCTGACCTAACTCAAACCACACTTGAGCTCCTGCACCTTGACCTATTTGATTCACATGGAGCCAAGTCACTAAGCGGGAACCGATACTGCTTAGTAATAGTTGATGATTATTCTAGGTTTACCTGGGTTAGGTTTCTAAAAACCAAAGATGAAACCTTAAAACTATTTAATGATTTCTGTAAATTGATTGAAAATCAAAACGATACTAAAATTAAAATACTTAGGAGTGACCACGGGGGAGAATTTGACAATCAACGGTTCGAGGAATTCTGTAAGGTCAATGGGTATTTACATGAATTTTCATGTCCTATAACCCCCCAACAAAATGGGATAGTCGAAAGAAGGAATAGAACCTTACAAGAAGCCGCTAGGACGATGCTCAACGAATTTAGCTTAGCAAACCAATATTGGGCAGAAGCGATTAGTACGGCTTGTTACATCCAAAATAGGATTCTGATTAACAAGCGACACAACAAAATACCCTATGAACTGTACTACCATTGGCTCCCAAATCTATACTACCTAAGGGTCTTTGGATGCAAAGTTCATATCCTAAACACCAAAGACTACTTAGGAAAATTTCAATCCAAATCAATCCTAGGTATCTTCCTAGGATACTCAACCACAAGTAGAGCCAATAGAGTTTACAACAAACAAACTAAGAAGAAACAACTAACTTAATATTTGATGAAGAAATCAACTCAACATCTGATAATGCTAACCTAACTTCATCAAATTCTGATCAAGAAAATAATGAACAAACTAGTGAACCTTTAATTGAATCCTTAAACGAACTAACTATTGAACCAATTAATGAATCAACTGACATTCATTTTGCTGTAGGGATGTGTGCTAGATACCAAACCTGTGCTAAGGAAACGCACTTAGTAGCCCTAAAAAGAATACTAAGATATGTAAAAGGCACCCTAAATGTAGGGATCTGGTATCCTAGAACCTCAACCTTTAATTTGTCTGGATACTCGGATTCTGACTATGCTGGTTGTAAATTAGATAGAAAGAGCACATGTGGAAGCTGCCAACTGTTAGAAAATAGTCTAGTAAGTTGGTGTAGCAGAAAATAATACTGTGTAGCTCTGTCCACAACTGAAGCTGAGTATGTAGCCTTAGGAGAGTGTGTAGCACAACTTTTATGGATGATGCACACTCTTAAGGACTTCCAGCTCAACTACACCTAAACTCAGGTATTTATTGACAATATAAGTTCAATCAATCTAACTAAGAACCCAATCCAACATTCCAGAACAAAACATATAGAAGTTAAACATCACTTCGTAAGAGACCATGTAGCCAGGGGTGAGATAGTACTTAACCATATAGACTCAAAATCCAACTTAGCTGATATATTCACAAAACCATTACCTGAGTCTGAGTTCAGCTCACTAAGAAGGCAGTTAGGATTGTGCTCTGTAGAATAGATTAACTCTACTGTTGATTTTTTTTGCTTTACTTGATTTAGAAATAGAAATTTGAAAAACTATTTTACTTAATTTCAAAATCAGTTTGTTTTAAATCTTTTTTTTACTTAGTTTTCTTTCAAAACTACCCTCTTCAAAGCTAGGACTTTTTTCGCAAATGGACTTAGCTTAGGCCCTAACCCTAGAACTGCATGCACCTATAGATTTAGAAGCCAGCATCTCACAAGCACTTTAGGGTACTTTTGGTTGATAACCTAGAAAGGGTTGAGATGCTTAGGTCTTTGCCTTAATTCAAGATGCTTTAAGTCAGTGCATCTGTAGTAATTGTGGCACTAAATATAACTTATACAGTAATCAAGTTAAGTGTCAAGTTTAGAAAATCTAACTTGAACAGAAACACTTAACTTGACTAACCCTAGCGAAAACTACTGCTTATAACAGTTAGTAAGTAGCTAACTGGTTTGACAGGTCCCTACAAGAGAAAATCAACTGATTTGGTCTAAGTCTTGGTTCAGTATAGCAAAATCATACGAATATTTTTCCTTTATGAAAGTCATTTCTTTTATGCAATTTAATTTCTGCAATATCTATCTGTTTTTGATATATGGCAAAGGGGGAGAGATAGGAAAGGAGAGAGTTCAAATTTTTCTCAAACTCTCAAAAATTTTCAAAAAGTTAGCTACTTTTCAAAGCTTTTCAAAACCTTTCTAGAAATACTTAAGTTTTTGTTTTAAGAAAATCCTACTAAGTACTTAAGTTCATTAAGTACTAAGTTTTTATAAGTATTCTTATAAGTACTTTAAGCTTAAATTTTTCAAAACTTCTATAAGTACTTTAAGCTTAAATTTTTCAAAACTTCTATAAGTACTTTAAGCTTAAGTTTTTCAAAACTTCTATAAGTACTTTAAGCTTAAGTTTTTCAAAACTTCCATAAGTACTTTAAGCTTAAGTTTTTCAAAACTTCCATAAATACTTTAAACTTAATTTACCAAGTACTTAAATTATCTCAAAATTTACCAAGTACTTAAATTGTTTCAAAGTTTACTAAGTACTTAAGTTTTTCAAATCCTGCTAAGAACTTAACTTAAAGTTTTCAAAACTTTTGAGTACTTTAAACTTAAGGCTTAAATTCGTGTTAAATACTCTAAACTCATGCTTTCAAAAATTCCTCTATGAACCTTTTAAAACTTAAGTTATCAAAAGATTTCCAAAGTATCTAAACTTAAGTTTTCAAAGTGCAAAATCATTCTAAGTAAAGCTTTTTTAAACTTAGAACCCCACGACGTTTTGAAAAATCTAGGGGGAGATTCCCTCCAGGGGGAGGGAACAAATTTTTATATTTTTTTATTAAACTTAACTTTTTGAACTAGGGTTGCCATAAATCAAAAAGGGTGAGATTGTTGGTGCAGAAAGCACCAAAGTCAAACCTGTGTTTTGATAATGGCAACAGGGTTCAAAAGTTAAGTCTTACTTGTTATCTAACATGTCACTTGAGTGTGCAGAGTAAAAAGCCCTAGCGAAGGACTGCTAGGCACTGGCAAAGGAATGCCAGAGTGAAAAGCCCTAGCGAAGGACTGCTAGGCACTGGCAAAGGAATGCCAGAGTAAAAAACCCTAGCGAAGGAATGCTAGGCACCGGGCGAAGGACAGCTCGACATCCAAGACCTGGCAAAGGACCATCAGGCAAAAGTCCAACCAGAGGAATGGTTGGCATCAGGTACACTCTCCCGAGAGGAGTAGGTGAGGACGCGTTCCCCGTCGAGGGAACAGTAGGCGTCGGTTCGACCTAGGGTTCCATTTTGGAGACCCAAAGTCAGAACCAAGACAGCTAAGGCTATATAATCTAATATTTTATTGTTTTATTGTGTTTTGGACTAACCCTGGATGCAGGACCGAAGGAACGTGTGTCTGCAGCCCAGAAAGCCTCAAAGGAATGAGGCAACAGCTGACCAGGGCGCCCGGAGTGTCCCGGGCGCCCCCAAGGTGAACACAAAACACAAGAAAGCAAGATGGGCTTCGACAGTTCAACTCCCGGGCGCCCCCATGCTCCCAGGCTCCCCCGCTGCTCCCGGGTGCCCCCAGCGCTCCGGGCGCCCCCAAGCACAAGCATCAAAGCTCAACCCAGCGAAGCCGAGGGATAAGATTTGACCCGGTCAACCCGGGCGCCCCGAGCGCTCCGGGCACCCCGGTCAAAGCTGATCCCGAAGTTAAAGGGATCAGACGCTGACCGAGACCGAGCCGGATCAACTGACACGTGGGGGGGTGCCCTCGACGTCCCGGGCACCCCCAGGCCCTATATAAAGGGCCCCGACCCCAAGCTTCGAAAATCACTTCAAACAACGCTTCTACGCTCTTCTACTCCCGCGCTCTGCTCCGGAAACCTCCCGACACGAGACTCAAGCGCCGACGACGTCCTCCCGCTCCGAAAATACCATCTACTCCGGACGTCGATAACGAAGAGCTATTTTAGTTTACTGTACTGAATTCTGTAAAATCTTTTGTAAACTATTTTTGCGACATATAGAATTGCCCGCAGAAAACGGTCAACGACCGTGGGCCTTGGAGTAGGAGTCGACCTAGGCTCCGAACTAAGTAAAACCTCCTGTGTCTGTGTGTTTTTAACTTTAATCTTCCGCTACGCATTCTCTCTTCAAATCTGAACGATTTCCGATATTCACCCCCCCCCCTCTATCGGTTCTCTCGATCCAACAAAGAGTACACCGGTGGAGCGAGAAGGACGCCTGTGACGTCTGAGGGACGAGAAGCGGGGAGGAAGGTTGCTCGAGGAGAAGGCCGGAGAAGGGTTCGGGTGAGCCCAACTTCAGAAGGATGGAAAATCACCCAAAGCCCAAGCTGGATGTCAACCTGGGGTTAACTGGGTTCTTGGGCACCCTTATTCAGTACGGTTACCCATATTGATGGGGGTGCCTGTGTCTGATACTGATACGGGCGCCCGTATTACGCTGCCTAATCGATAAAATAGTCATTTTCGGTGGAGCGAGAAGGATGCTTGTGACGTCTGAGGGACGAGAAGCGGGAAGGAAGGTTGCTCGAGGCGAAGGCCAGAAAAGGGTTTGGGTGAGCCCAACTTCAGAAGGCTAGAAAATCACCCAAAGCCCAAGCTGGAGGTCAACCTGGGGTTAACCGGGCTCTTGGGCGCCCTTATTCAATACGGTTGCCCTTATTGATGGGGGTGCCCGTGTCTGATACTGATACAGGCGCCTGTATTACGCTTCCTAATCGATAAAATAGTTATTTTTGGTTGCTTGTGACGTGGATAAGCGTTGACAGCACCCAGGTGCCTGTATCACACTCAGGCGTGTAGATGCAATCATGCCCTATATAAGAAGTTTCGATGATTGAGATTTGTTTAAGTTTAAGCTAATACATTAGATCTAACATTGAGGTTTAGTGTGCAGTAATGCAAGAAGTCTAAGAAATGGTCGGGGACCGGCTTCTTGGCATGAAGACCCGGAGTTAAGGAGGCTCCAAGCAAGAAGTCCAAGGGATGGTCGGGGACGGAACTCTTGGCATGAAGACCTGGAGTTGAGGAGGCTCCAGGCATGAAGTCCAGGAAATGAGAGGTTTTGCCAGCACAAGGTAATTGGATCGATTGAGAACAATGCAAAATATTTATGATTGAGAATCCTAAATTTGAGCGTGTCAATCGATCAGGCAATCGATTAGAAGGAGATCAATCGATTCAGGGCGATTCTATGCGAAAACAGAATGCTCCCTAATCGATTAGTCAACCGATTAGGAGCTCTTTAATTGATTGGTGAATCGATTCAGGGCGATTCTGTGCACAAATAGAATGCTCCTTAATCGATTAGTCAATCGATTAGGAGCCCTGTAATTGATTAGTGAATCGATTCAGGGCGATTTTGTGCACAAACAAAAAGTACCTTAATTGATTGGTTAATCAATTAGGAGATGTTCTGTGCGCAAGCAGAATGCTCCGGAATTGATCAGTCAATCGATTCAGAAGCTCCCTAATCGATTGGTCAATATATTAGGGAACCTCTTAATCGATTCATTATACGATTGGGATACATCCTTCATTTAAACAAAAGAGTCTTGAATCAATTACTTAATCGATTAAAGACACTAATCGATCTGCCAATCAATTCAAGTTCAAAATGGCGTAATCCCAGCCGTTCATCCGACATCCGTACTATTCAACGGCTACTTGGTAATTGATTGGGGTTTTCACCAATCGATTCGTGACATCACAAAGAAGTAGAGAAGACCGTTAAAAGCAGGCGACAGAGCACAACGCATGACTACTGTTCTATTGCAACTCTGCGAAGTTTTTAGTGCTCTAAGTTCTCTGCTCAAGCTCAAGTTTTCAACACCATCTTCAAGAAACCAAAGGAAGGAGAATCAAGCCTAGTGTGTAATATTTCTTTTTCTTCTTCTCCTTTATTGTAGCGACACGACCCCTCTAACCCCATCAGGCGGCTCTCTAGGTCGTGCCCTACGATCTTCCCACTCCCGGCAGTGGGTTTTTGCCTTCCCCAGATTCGAACCCTAGACCTCCAGGACAAGTAGTAAAGTTCTTTGAATCTGGTAGCCAAGTGAGCCGCGTTCACTTGGCTACCAGATTCAAGGAACTTTACTACTTGTCCTGGAGGTCTAGGGTTCGAATCTGGGGAAGGCAAAAACCCACTGCCGGGAGTGGGAAGACCGTAGGGCACGACCTAGAGAGACGCCTGATGGGATTAGAGGGGTCGTGTCGCTACATAAAAAGGTGCCTTTTATGTAGCGACACGACCCCTCTAGCCTCATCAGGCGGCTCTCTAGGTCGTGCCCTACGGTCTTCCCACACCCGACGGTGGGTTTTTACCTTCCCCAGATTCGAACCCTAGACCTCCGGGACAAGTACTAAAGTTCCTTGAATCTGGGGACCGCCGTCAGTTTCTGCTCAAGGGGCGAATTTTGTTTTTGCACTCATAATAAAATCAATGTCCTAGATCTATTGTGTATGGATGATGACATGGTGAACGGTTATGACCTTAACCCCAATGTGATTGGATGTATGTGTGTATGTGTACATTTTGTAATTCATAATACGGCCTGTGTATCGTGCCTTGTCTATATTCTTCCTAATTGTAAAATTAGATTTAGACTCGAATGTAACTCGAGTTTTCCTACATTATAATGTACAAAAGGAGTAATGAAGTGTCCATTGAAGAATGAAGTTACAAGAAGGATGTCAACCACACATGATGACCGAAGGATGCACTTGGAGAAGAAGTTATCCCTAGGTTGATCATCGATCTTCACATTGGCTTGAGAAGATCGTAGTATACCGGCCATAACCATGTCACATTTCCTTGCTTATATATTGATATATGCTATGTGTGTGCATGTGATGCATGCTTAGATGTTTATCTTAATTAAGTCAACTCAATATGCCTACCAAAGTTTGGTACTCAAAACTACCTCGATCATTTGTTGTTGGGTTTGCCAAAGCAAAGCAACACATTTTATCTTGGTAGAGTGCGAGAGGACAATTGTGATGTCCTTCTATCGAACTTTGGGTGAGACTTAACTAAGTCACCTCAATTGGATTGAGAAACTTAGAGGCATATCCCAAAAGTTGGGAAAATAAGGGTAAGAGGAAAATTATACTAAGTCTTGGGCGAATAGCCAAAGCTAACTCAAGATGATGTGTAATGTGATTCTTAACCCTTTTCAAGAGTTGCATAAGATGTAATTGGTAAAATATTACCTACCTAATTATACCAAGTCTTGGGCGATTAGCCAAGGCTAACTCAAGATGAGGTATAATGTGGATCTTGACCCACTTAAATGTAGTCGCTATTTGGTTTGGAGCTAGTAGTGTAGACAAATTTGTTGGATCGATAGAATATGATAGAGGGGGGGTGAATATCGTAAAACGTTTCAGATTGAAAGATAGAGAATACACAGCGGAAATTAAAATAACAAATGTGAACACAAGATTTTTTACTTGGTTCGGAGTCGCGGTCAGCTCCTACTCCAAGGCTCACGATCCTTGACCGTTTACTGCGGGCAATTCTATAAGGCACAAAGTTTTACAGAAAGTCGTACAATATTAATGTAGTAAACATAAAAATCAAACTCTTCGTTACCGACGCCCGGTGTGGATCGTTCATCTGTGCGTAGGGTCGTCGTCGGCGCTAGAACCTCGAGATCAGAAGTTTCCGGAGCAGAGCGCTTGAGCGAAGAGTATTGAGGCGTTCAAAAATTGTGGGGGCGCCCGGGACGCTGGGGGCGCCCTCCGCGTGTCTCTTGATCCGCAAACCTTCATCCGTAACTCGGTCAGCCCTTATCCCTCCAGGATCGGGCTCGAGGTTTGACGGGGGCGCCTGGGACACAAGGGGCGCCCTGCTTGACTTGTTCAATAGGCTTCTCGGCTGACTTGAATTCGATCGCTTCGTTGGCTTGGACCCAGGGCGCCAGAGGCATCCGGGGCGCCAGGGAGCTTGGGGGTGCCTGGCCCAGTGAGCTTCCGAAGTGTTTCCTTGCTCAAATCATGTTTGGCTTTGACCTTAGGCGCCTGGGACCTCCTGGGCGCCCGACCCAGCTGCTGCCCCTCTCCTTTGGGGCGTTCTGAGCTACAGAGACTCGTTCCTTCGGTCCTGCATCCAGGGTTAGTACCAAACAAAACAAAGCAAGAATGTTAGTGAATTTTATAGCTGTAGCTGTCTTGGTTCTGACTTTGGGTCTCCAAAATGGAACCCTAGGTCGAACCGACGCCTACTGTTCCCTCGACGGGGAGCGCGTCCTCACCTACTCCTCTCAGGAGATTTTACCTGTTGCCAATCGGCTCCTCCGGTTGGACTTTTGCCCAGCAGTCCTTCGCTGGGTCTTCAGTACCAAGAAGTCCTTCGCCTGGTTCCTAGCAATCCTTCGCCAGGTCTTTGGTACCAAGCAATCCTTCGCCTGGTGCCTAGCAGTCCTTCGCCTGGTGCCTAGCAGTCCGTCGCTAGGTCTTCGACTCCTAACAGCCCTTCGCTAGGTGCCCAGCAGTCCTTCGCCAGGTCTTAGGGTTTCGATGTTGGGACCGGGTGCATATTGACATGGATGCGGGTTCGTAATTTTAAAATTAATTACGTGCAGCGAAAGGTTTACCATAAATAATTTCTCAAATTATTTAACCACACATCTAAGCATGCAACCTTATCTTGTGTAGACATGATCATATATTTAAAATTTTATAGAAACGTAAGCTAATTTACGTATTACCTCGCGTAACTCGAAGGAAGGGACGAGATCCAACCGTAAGCGTCCCTCGGAAGCTCCGCCTCTATTCGCGTCCACGCCGAGTATCTTCGGGATGACTTCGCAATGCCATGAGTTTCGTGTTCTCGAGAACTACTAGATTCTCCAAGAACGCGACACAAACCAAGAGAGAAGTAATCACATCAGAAAAACTCACCACCAAGGTTGGCCGGAATCACAATTCCGGCGAGAAGGAGGAAGATGGCATGCGCCCAATCCCAAGGTGATGATGGCCGGAGACGAAGATCATCCCAATGGAAGAACTTCGTCGCCTTGGTGCTTCTCCTTGTGCTCGCGGCAAGAAGAAGGGAGAAGAGGTGTGGCCGGCCAAGAGGAAGAAGGGAGGAGAGGGCTAGAGAGCCTAGGCAAGAATACTTGGATTGATATCGAATGATTTCCAAGCCTTGCCTTAGGTCCTTTATATAGTAGCCTCTCAACCGCCAAGTCTCTTTTTTCTTATGGAATAAATTTTCATAAGAAATTTATCATATAAATTTTCTATGACTTATTCCATCATGCCAAGTCTTGATTTTATATCATGGTTAAAATCATATTTTAATTCGTGATAAAAATCAACCAAGTCTCTTTTTTCTTATGGAATAAATTTTCATAAGAAATTTACCATATAAATTTCTTTATATAAATTTCTTTATCATGGTAAATCAATCCATGATTGAAAATAAAATAAACCAATCCATGGTTCATTTTAATTTTTATGAAAAATAAATTTCTTTATATAAATTTCTTTATCATGGTAAATCAATCCATGATTAATTTTATAAAATAAAATAAACCAATCCATGGTTCATTTTAATTTCCATGAAAAATAAACCAAACCTTGGTTTATATAAAAAATTTATATCATCCATAATTTTATAAAATAAATCACACCTCATTTATTTTATAAATTGAACCAAACAATTCGGTTCCCTCCCTTTGTTGTGGCCGGCCAAGCAAAGAGGGTGGGGACCCTCTTTGGCCGGCCTATTCAGGCCATGCCCCAATGAATTAAACTCATTTAATTGATCTATTAAGTCTTCAAAAGACTTAGCCATTTTACGCTTCTGATGCGTCTCTGAAAAATTCAGATTCGACTTATCGTTTGGCTCAACCAAACCTAATCTCTCTTGATTGGAAAATCCAATTTTCAACTCGTTTTAAATCTCTCGGATTACTCGTAGTGCGTGTGACTAAATAGGCTTTCGATTTATGTTGGCCGTCGATAATTAACCAATTATAGAACGATCATGAGTGGCACCTAGTAGTACATCATGATCCCCAATTAATCGAAAGATCAACGGTTGACCTCAGAAATTATTCTGAAATCCTTCAGCGGCTTTAATGAATCGTGCCTCATTCCCTTCAACATCTTATACCCACTTGGTTCAGGACATGGTCTATGTGTGTCAGTCCCCACTAGGCTGACTACGTCACACCTAGCCCAAGTAACATTTTCTCCTCCTACGGATTCTAATTACTCTCATGTATCTAAGAGATTCATACTCTGAACATGTCATGCTCTGGCCAGAGGCTTCGAGTAACAATCCGACGACAGGCCTTGGGTATACATCTCCTCGCAAGGAGTGGTGAATCCTTTGTAGGTTGTTCAAACATCTTCGGGCTCTTCGGCTTATACCCAATCATCTTGGGTCCACACCTCCTTGGAGATGCTTGCTTAAGATGTCAAAGTATAAGTCTCCATGACCAAGATGACTTGAACACCGCAAGTCAAAGGAACATCGCACTTAAGCTGCAGTAAGAACTTCACTGACATATCTATATGTAGACTACCATATGAAGTTTTATAGCCAGTCACTCCAATGAACTAGTTCCCTTAACTAGCATTCATGTTTATCTCCGGACATCCCAATGTCACCAGCCAGTGAGAATCAGCTGATTAGAGAATAACCCATGCTAGTCTTAACAGAATTGATAGTGTCCGTATTTATCAATTCATCGACTAGGGACAATTTCAATACTTCACAATTGCACATGTAGAGATAATCACTAGTTGTGAATTCATCACAAATTCTCTTATGCTGTGAATTGTATTGCGGACATTCAGTAAATGAGTTTAAGATCTCAATCAAATACATAAACATGTATACTCAAATAGTGAATATTCATTTATTAAAATAAATGATTACAATCATAAGGCGATTGTCTTAGGACAATTTTCTCATATCACTAACAAACTCTCACTTGGCCTAATGTCAATCGCTACGGTATCCAATACCATAGGCTCTAACATGACCCTCAAACTTGCTTTGAGGCAAGGCCTTAGTTAAAGGATCCGCTAAATTCCTTTCAGTGGGAATTTTCTCAATTTGTATATCATTCCTACTTATAATCTCTCTGATCATATGATAGCGGCGAAGCACATGTTTGGATCGCTGATGAAACCTTGGATCCTTTGCTTGTGCAATAGCTCCATTGTTGTCGCAATAAACCGGTAGAATCCGCTACGGTGTCTTGCTTAGAACTCTTCCAACTTATTGCGCCTCCATTCAAAATAAATACGTATCCGGACTGAGATTTGGAGTCATCCTTATCTGTCTGGAAACTGGCAACTGTATACCCACGTATTACCATATCACCATCTCCATATATTAGGAACACATCCTTAGTTCGTCTCAAGTACTTGAGGATTGTCTTGACAGCCGCCCAATGATCCATTCCTGGATCAGACTGGTATCTTCTTGTGACGCTCAGAGCATACGATACGTCGGGCCTAGTACATAACATAGCATACATGATAGATCCTATCGCGGATGCATAAGGAATCTTATTCATGCAAATCCTCTCGTCTTCTGTGCGCGGATACATAGACTTCGAAAGGTTGATCCCATGCCTGATGGGAAGGTAACCTTTCTAGGATTCCAACATGCTAAACCTTTCTAGAACTCGGTCTATATATGTAGACTGCGAAAGACCAAGCAACCGTTTTGATCTATCTCTATAGATTCTAATCCCAAGGATATAGGTTGCTTCTCCCAGGTCTTTCATAGAGAAAGTTTTGGACAACCAAATTTTAACTGACTGTAAGACTGATATATCGTTTCCTATAAGTAATATGTCATCGACATATATCACTAGGAATACGACTGCACTCCCACTAACCTTCTTGTACACACAAGGTTCGTCAGGATTTTGTGAGAAATCAAACTCTTTGATTGTCTCATCAAAACGGATGTTCCATCTCTTGGATGCTTGCTTTAGTCCATATATGGATCGTCGAAGCTTGCATACTTTGGTTTTATCAACCGATGTGAAACCTTCAAGTTGTATCATGTATACATCCTCAAGCAGGTTTCTATTAAGGAAAGTTATTTTCACATCCATTTGCCATATCTCATAATCATAATGAGCTGCCATGGCTAGGAGCATCCGAATGGATTTAAGCATAACTACTGGCGAATAGGTTTCATCATAATCAATTCCTTATTTCTGACGATATCCTTTTGCCACTAATCTAGCCTTAAAGGTAACAACATTACCTTCCATGTCGGGTTTCTTCTTGAAAACCCACTTGCACCCTATGGGCTTAATCCCTTCAGGTGGGTTAACCAAGTCCCATACTTGATTTTCATACATGGAATCCATTTCGAACTTCATGGCTTCAAGCCATTTATCCCTTTCTGAATTTTTCAGAACATCTTCATAACTGATAGGTTCGTCATCGCTAATGAGTAACACGTCGTTCGATTTACTTATGAGAAATCTGTATCTCTCTGGAATATTGCGTGTCCTGTCAGACCTATGAAGAAGTGGTGTTGTTTTAGGTTCAACTGATAGCTCATCATTATGAGTTTTTGGTTGTGGGTCTAGACTAGGTGTCTCTGTAATGTCTATTGGAGTTCCTTGAACTTCTTCAAGTTCAATATTACTCCCACTGTTTTCTTGTAAAAGAAATTCTTTTTCTAGAAATACAGCATGCCTTGAAACAAACACCTTTTGTTCCAAGGGATGATAGAATTGGTAACCTTTCGTTTCCTTAGGGTATCAAATAAATAGATATTTATCAGACTTAGCATCCAATTTGTCTGATACAGTCCGCTTTACATAAGCAGGATAACCCCATATCAAGCTCTAAGATAGAGTCGAGGAAAAATTGGCATCTTGTAACAACGACGAACATAACTGTTGGAAGTGCCCATGTAGGGCATGCTAGGGTAGTTAATGGGATCATGGCCTATTATCCCATTATTAGTAACCACCTCTCCCACCTCTCCTCCCCATTATCCCTTATCCCTTTAATCTTTATGGGAGTATATATATAAAGGGCCTTGGGGTATTAAGAAGAGAGGTGAGAAGAGTGTGGATGAAGAGAGGTTGGAGAGGAACACGAGGTTGTTGCTGATCACTTGTGGAGAAGTTGATCGTTGTTGTTGAAGATCACAGGGACAAGGGTTGGGATGTTGTGAAGCCACAGTAATAGTTTGATACACGTGACTATAATCTTGACTATGAGTTATGCGTAGTTTTCAAAGTTTACAACAATGCCGATTGAGGTATATCGAGAACTCAACTCATTTCGATATATGTAATCTCTTATATGATTCTATGACGTCGAAACAAAATTTTGACATTTAAATAATTTTATTATTTTGGAACAAATTCCGACATTGGTATTAGTGCCAGGTTCAATGGAAGCTCCCTAAGTGGGAGACCATTGGAGTCGATGGTGTAGTCGTTGATCTCGCTGATGAGGAACAGTTCTTCGTTGTTAAACTGATGAGATCCTCGACTAATAGTTTTGTGATGGACTTTGTAAGGGGAAAGGACGCGAACTGCGTCGCGCGCCAACGATGAGTAGTGAATAGTGTCTATCGCGGTAGAAAGGCAATTCACGGGTGTGGGCAACTTTGTGAGGAGGCTGGCGATCGACACCCGACGATCGTCGGCGACTTCATCGGGAGGCTAACGATTGACAGCCAAGGCCAACAACCACTTTCTTCATGACGTGGGTGCGCAATGTCATGGCATGGGCGTGAAAAGAAAAAAATAATTAAAAAATATGATTAAGGTGACTAATTATGGGGTTTTGTGTAGTGAATCTAAGTCCAAATGATGAGATGCAATTTTGGATTGTAGTGTCCGTTGACTAATATACTCATCTTAGAGTCTGTACTCAAGTTATTTTGGAGTCTGTACTCAAGTTATTTTGAATCTTGATGATTCTTAAGATCCACAAAATTGTGTAATTAAACATTAAATGTCACTAATATCTCTCTTATCTCTCTTTGTTTATGTGTGATAGAGATATGACTCTAACAAAGTCTGTCATAATGGATCTCATAAAGGGTGAGAAATTGAACGGTGACAACTATAATATATGGCATTGGAAGATTCAGTTTGTCTTTAAGGAACAAGAATTTGGAGAGGTTCTTATACATGAGATGGTAGACCCTGGGGAGGGTACCACGTCACGAGCTAGATAGGATCAGGAGGCATACCGTGCTTGGAAAAAGAAAGATAGCCAAGCTAAGATGATTCTTCTTAGCAACCTGCATGATGAACTGATCTTCAATACATGAGCAATATCCTACTGCTAAGTTGGTATGGTATGCTCTTAAGGAGAATCATGACATCACGTCAACACGTCAGCTCCTAATATAAGAATCCTGACCTATAAATTCATTATATACAAGAAGAGGCACGATCATACTATGAACCAGCATTTAATGTATATGTCAGGTATGAATGCTTTTCTGAAAAATATGCGATGGATATCCGCAAGTGCATGAAAATGTCATCAAGTAATAAAAATATCGATCCACGGGGATTGCTGATTAAGCACTAGTTGATTAGCCAAGACAAGCTATCTAGACTTTGCGGGTTGGTTGTGACAGAGAATATCTTGCTAGAAGGAGAGAGAAAGAGAAGAGAGGAAGAGCAGAGGAGAGAGAGAAGATCTTTGGGAGAAGAGTTGGATGGGTGGAATATAAGATTTTGATTTCGTTAGAATACTAGTTGATATCCTCTATATTGTTTATAACCTAATTTTTATATCTATGTCTTTGTAGAGATCTTAACTATGTACCGGTGTTAGCCCTGTAAAAGTGCACGGGAGTGCTTCCCCCTTTTGCCATCCAGTGCCATTAGATAGGCAAGGTAATTTAGGATGTCCGATTTAGCATGACATACCAGTATCACTCAGGCTGCCTCAGTTATACGATCCTAAATTACATAAATCATCTCCTAACACGGGATAGAGAGAAACTTATTAAGTCATGCTAGCTAATATCTTGTAAGAGAATGACCTCCATTTCGAGGCAATATCCGAGACGTTCGGTTAGAACGACATATCCCTATCACTAAGGCTGCCCCCGTCTTATGATCTTAGATGCTCTCTCTACGTAGCGACCAAATTTTCACAACTACATGTATTCACCATTCACACATTTACACAAACACAAGATAGGCATAATACATATAAAATAAAGCATGGACATTTCATTGAATAAGGAAATATGTCAATATATAATTCATACAACATCATAACATTGTAGCTACCTCCTACATCCTAGATTTGGAGAACTACTCCATTACAAAGAAGATAACAACAAGAAGATAAATAATAACTTCTACAACCCTAAACTAGAGAGAAGAGGGAAAAGAGAGCTTATCGTGGTGTCGTCGGTATTCTTGAAGCGTCTCCTTGTGCTGGAGGTGGATAGATTGGCGAGGATGAAGGCTCTCGGTTTCCCTTAAAGGGGAAAACCCTTCTCCAAGGCAAAGGGAGGAGCCCCAAAGTTAAAGAACCTCTTCTTAATGGAGAATGGCCTCCTTTTATAGGGGGTGCGCTTGGGAGAGGAACAGCTCGGTTGTGCCTCGTGTTGGAGATGGGGCATGGTCAAATGTGGGTCATGCCATTTTCGCCAATGTTGGCACGATCCGACCGTGCTCTTCTCGGTGAGGTGGGCATGGCCTAGGCATGGTCGTGCCAATGGCTGGAAGGAGGAGGCACGACCCTGCCATGGTCGCCTGCACGATCGTACCTTGGGGCATGGTCGGGTTTGTTGGATGGGCACGGGCCATGCCAGGGGGCACAACCCGGTGGTGGAATCTGCAGCGGGTCGTGTCCAGGGGGTATGGCTCGGTCTCGTCCCTTTTTCATGCTTCTTTTTGTGCCATTTTTGCTCCAAATAGCTCCTTGAAAGCAATAATGAGAGAAAAGCAGATCTCCAAACTAGAAATAGAAAACATACTGATTAAGTGTTAAAGAGGGTACAATCATGTAGATTTGAGACAGGAAAACTAAATGAATGTTAATACTAGCATAAAAACATATCAAATTCGATGATATGGGGGAGCTTATGCCTAATGAACTTCAAATACTGGGAGTGATCCAGTGATTGTCGGACTCCTGGGATATTCTTAAGACATATCTCACACACATTGAGAGTATTAATACTTTCATGAATGTAAGTAGGCATTGTGAGCTCGAGGAGGAGTGCCAAGAAGTGGCCAGGTCTACTTCGGGTCATGCTTACATTGCGGAGTCGAGTAAAGGCTCTCGAGGTACTAAGTGCTAGTGGCACAAGTATGAGAAGAAGGCCAAAGTCCATGGCAAGAGGAAGCCTTTTGTGAAGACTGACAAGAAAGGACAGAAATGCAAGATGAAGGAATTAGATAAGAGTAATGTCTGATGCAATGTAAGTGTTGGAGATGGGGCATGGTCAAAGCGTGGGCCAAGCTGGATGGCAAAACCCCACCGTGCCATTTTCACCAATGTTGGCATGGGTCGTGCCAGCTGGCACGCCCAACCGTGCTCTTTTTGACAAGGTGCGCACGACCTATGCATGGTCGTGCCCATGGCTGGAAGGAGGGGGCACAACCACGCCTTGGCTGCCTACACGATCGTACCGTGGGGCATGGCCGGGTTTGTTGGATGGGAATGAGCCATGCCAGGGGGCACGAACTAGCAGTGGAATCTGTAGGGGGTCGTGTCTAGGGGGTATGACCCAGTCTATGTTGATGCAGTTTGACCTGATTGTTATTTTGATGTTGACACCAATTTAAGTTCGGTTGAGTGAGAATTGAGATCAGATAGTTAAGTTCAGATTAAGTGTACTGGTCAGAGAGGGCTCGGTAGCTCATTCTCTGGACCAGGATGAGTTAGAGAGGGCTTGGTAGCTCATTCTCTGAACCGGGAAGAGTCGGAGAGGGCTCGGTAGCTCGTTCTCTGGACCGGGATGAGTCGGAGAGGGCTCGGTAGGTCGTTCTTCGGACTTTGGTCAGAGAGGGCATGGTAGCTCATTCTCTGGACTGGGATGAGTCCGAGAGGGCTCAGTAGCTCGTTCTCTGGACTCTGGTCAGAGAGGGCTCGGTAGCTCGTTCTCTAGACCGGGATGAGTCGGAGAGGGCTCGGTAGCTCGTTCTTTGGACTTTGGTCAGAGAGGGCTTGGTAGCTCATTCTCTGGACCAGGATAAGTTGGAGAGGGCTCGGTAGCTCGTTCTCTGGACCAGACTGAGTCAAAGAGGGCAAGGGATCCTGTTCGCTGGACTCAAGGTCTAACTTGAGTTAGTCGTGGTCAGAATTGACCATGAATTAATCAAATGATCAAAACAGACCTGGACCGATCAGGATGGATCCTGATCGGTCACCTTGACCGATCAGGTACCTCCCTGATCGGTCACCTTGACCGATCAGGTGCTTTGACTGAAATTCCAGTGAGTTTAGTAATCGGTCTGGTGACCGATCAGGGAGAAAAGTATAAATAAGTGAAGGGAAGTTGGAATAACTTTCTCTCTTCTTCTTCCTCACTCTTCCCTCTTCAAAACCAAAAACTCTCCCCTCCCCTTCTCAAATTTTCGAAACTCCAACCCTAGGTTTCCTCCATAAGAAAAACTCCCAAGAGGGCCCTATAGAGAGACTACCTTCTACTAAAGCAAGGCTAAGGAAAAGAAGCGCAAGAAGGGCTCTCCTCTCCTCCTCTTCAAGGACTTCTTGGTGGAGATTCAAGCGAGAGGAAGTAAGTAATCCCCTCACCTGCATTACAATAGTTTCGAGTGCCTAAAATGGTTTAAACATAGGATGAAGCTCTTGATGTTTTCGGCCAAGAAGGTTTTTAGGGCTTGCGAGGGTTTAAACTACTCCTATACTTGCATATGTTTTTCCTCATGATGTGTGACTAAATAGATGATGATAATATGATGTTTTCCTTGTCCTTAAGCCCCAAAAACCCGGAGTAGGCTTGCAGGTGAGGGGCTAGCGAGGGTTTACGATTCCGTTACTTCTTGTTGGTTAGTTTCTAACTCTTCTCTTGATCTTTCAAGTTGTGCCTATAGAGAATCTAGTAGTTCTCGTCGGCACAAAACTCGTGACTTTGCGAAGTCATCCCGAAGAGAACTCGGCGTGGACGCGAATAGAGGCGAAGCTTCCAAGGGACGCTACGGTTGGATCTCGTCCCTTACTTCGAGTTACGCAAGGTACTTGGTAAATTAGTTTACTTTTCGCAAACTTTTATTTTATGATTATGACGATACACTATAAGGTTGCATGCTAGATACGAAGTTAAAATAATTTAGGAAATTATTTTATGCAAACTCTTCCGCTGCACGTAAAAATTTTAAATTTTACGAACTCGTATCCTTGTCGACATGCACCCGGTCCCAACAGTGGTATCAGAGCCGGTTAGTGTTCGACTTAATCAAATAATTGTTTTGTGGAAAACTTTGTCATGATCTCAATTTCGGAAAAAAAAAATTTCAATTATGGAAACTTTCAAATTATAATAAATTTTAGATTTAGGAATTTCAATGTTTGGAAATCCTCATGAAATTTCGCAAACGTTTGAAATTTTCTAATTTCTGAAATTTTATAATAATTTCGAAACTTCCCATCTTTGGAAACTTTCCAATTTTGGAAATTTTTCTATTTTAGAAATTTTTCAATTTTGGAAATATGTAAGTTTCCTTTGTACCAGAAACTTACAATTATTCTGAAAATCAATTTTCGAAATCTCGTAATTTTGGGCACTTTCTTTTAAGAAAGTCTAGACAAATTCATGGACAGTTAATTGACAATTAAATGTGAATTGGTTTTTAAATTGACAACAAAATTCTTTATTTTGGATTGAGCCTCGGGGAGCCGTCCAATTTAAAGTTAGTTGTTGTAATTTAATTTCCCAATTTTTAATTGAAATTGTCATGTTTGATTGGATTGAGCCTCGGGGAGCCACCCTTAGAAAACAATTTGTTGTAATTAATTAAATCCATGAATAAAATATGTTTAAGAGGTGATGCTCTTACATATTGTTGTCTCCAAAATCAATTAGGAAAATGGTTTCCTATAGAGTTTCTTAAATGAGATTTTCATGAAAATAATATGTGGTTGAATTAAGGGATTTGTCTCTTAATTTAATAAGATTTGATTTAGAGAAATCAAAGTCTTGAACATATTATTTCCGAAATTAATTATGACAATTTAGGAAATTGTTTCCCAAAACAATTCCTTTAATAAAGTATGAAATTATGATTAGGAAATCCGGTTCCTAATTTAATTCATGAGACTTGATAAATTAAGTCACATACATACTTTATTAAGGAAATCGTTAGTCATGACATAATTTTATGTCATGAATGTGCTTAAAAGAATGAGACCCAAAACCCCTTACAAAATATTAAGGCCAACACCTTCTATTAATATGGTTAGAATCGGAGTTTTATTTCTCGCTTGGGTTGATAGACACATCCATGCCCGACTTGAACCTCAACATGTTCAAACCATGGAATTAGTTTATGAATAATATAGTTCGAGTCAGAGGTCAATCATTAGTTTTGGTTGTTGGACACATCCAAGCCTGACTAAGCGGTTGAATGAGCTCCAACCATGTTAAAACTATTTCTTGATTAATGGGTCAGCCTTAAGCTTGGAGCATCGATTTGTTGTGCCACAGCCAAGGTCGATGTAAAGAGAGATGCAGTTGGGTGCAATGTATAATGATACATACTTGTTAATGAGTTAACAACCCAATGTTTTATGCAAACATTCAATTAGTTGATAGCATAATGTGATAGTTACATATATGTGATGTGTAATCGGTATAATTACCTACCTTCATAGCTAAGAAGAACTTGATGGCCACAGCCATGGTTGTTCTTATCTATGGTTGGATATCAACCTATTTAGAGATGTTCCTACGATCTCCCGAATTGATAATAAGGGTGAATCAATTCGTAAAATAAATAGGATTTAATTTATGTATGTTGATACATTCTTTAATAAATCTTCTCACATAATCTCAATTTGTATTTCTAGGTTAATTACTCGATCATGTCTTCTCTGAATTTGCGTTCCATCTTGGACACCAACAAATTAACTGGGCCTAACTTCATAGACTGGCTTCGAAACCTGAGGATAGTCCTCAAGGCAGAGAAGCTTGCTTATGTCCTTGAAAATCAACTTCCCAACCGTCCTCCTGAAAATGCAACTCTAGACCAGTTTCCTGAGTTGCTCAACCTGCTGAAGACTGTAGAGCCTTCTGTGAAGTAGGATCAAGAGACGGTACTGTTAGTTGGTTCCTCGAAGAAAGGTTCTAAGAGGAAGGCCAAAGAACAAAATAAAGGAAAGAAGAAAAAGGCCAAAAAGACTGAAAATATCCTAAAAGGCATTTGCCATCACTGTGGCAAGGAGGGTCACTGGCGAAGAAACTGCAAGATTTATCTTGAGTCCTTGAAAGAGAAGGCATCTGATGCCCCATCCTCTTCAAGTATCTTCGTTATTGAATGTCACTCTATTTCCTCAAACACATGGGTACTTGATACTGGGTGTAGCTCACATATATGTAATGACATACAAGGGCTAAGGAATAGAAGAAGACTCGTCAAGGGAGAAGCGAATTTGCGAGTTGGAAATGGAGCAAAGATTGCTGATGTTGCCACCGAAACATATTTGCTAAAGCTCCCGACTGGACGTGTCTTAGAATTGGATAATTGTTATTTCGTTCCTTCGTTAATAAAGAACATTGTATCTATTTCATGTTTGAATGAAAAGGGTTATCATTTAACTTTTAGTAACAATTGTTGTTACATAACTTTAAATGGCGTTCTTTATGGGAATGGAATTTTGTGCAATGACATCTACACGTTAGATTTATCCAGTGACGTTTTCAATATCGAAGTTAGCAACAAACGTGCTCGAATAGATAATCGAATAGACTCCTACACTTGACATTGTCGTCTTGGCCATGTAAGTAAGAAATGCATGACCGAATTGCACCGATGTGGAATTTTGGAATCATTTGAACCTGATTCATTTGATACATGCGAATCGTGCTTAAAAGGCAAGATGACCAAATTACCCTTTACCGGAAAAGGTAATCCAGTGGGAGAATTGCTTGGTCTAATACATACTGATGTATGTGGACCAATGTCAACTCTTGCACAAGGAGGCTATAGCTACTTCATCACCTTTATCGATGATCACTCACGATTCGGGTACGTGTTCTTGATGAAACACAAATCTGAAGCCTTTGAGAAATTCAAAGAGTTCAGAAATGAAGTAGAGAAACAGCTTGGCAAAAGTATTAAAATACTTCGATCCGATCGGGGTGGTGAATACTTAAGTCAAGAGTTTCAAGATTATCTAAGGGACAATGGGATATTATCCCAATGGACTCCGCCATATACACCACAGCATAATGGTGTATCTGAGAGGCGCAACCGAACCTTGATGGACATGGTTAGGTCGATGATGAATCATGCAACTCTTCCAAAATCCTTTTGGGGTTATGCACTTAAGACAGCTGTTTATTTATTAAACAGAGTCCCGACCAAGGTAGTCTCTACTACTCCATATGAGATTTGGAATAGTAAGAAACCTCACTTAACTCACCTTAAGATATGGGGTTGTCCTGCTTACGTGAAGCGGGTTGTATCAGACAAATTGGATGTTAAGTCTGATAAATGTCTATTTATTGGATACCCTAAGGAAACGAAGGGTTACCAATTCTATCATCCCTTGGAACAAAAGGTGTTTGTTTCAAGGCATGCTGTATTTCTAGAAAAAGAATTTCTTTTACAAGAAAACAGTGGGAGTGGCTTTGAACTTGATGAAGTTCAAGAAACTCCAATAGACATTACAGAGACACCGAGTCTAGGCCCACAACCGATAATTCATAATGATGAGCTATCAGTTGAACCTAAAACTACACCACCTCTTCGTAGGTCTGATAGGACACGCAACATTCCAGAGAGATACGGATTTCTCGTAAGTGAATCGAACGACGTGTTGCTCATTGGCGATGACGAACCTATCAGTTATGAAGATGTTCTGAAAAATTCAGAAAGGGACAAATGGCTTGAAGCCATGAAGTCGGAAATGGATTCCATGTACGAAAATCAAGTATGGGACTTGGTTAACCCACCTGAAGGGATTAAACCCATAGGGTGCAAGTGGGTTTTCAAGAAGAAAACCGACATGGACATGGAAGGTAATGTTGTTACCTTTAAGGCTAGATTAGTGGCAAAAGGATATCGTCAGAAACAAGGAATTGATTATGACGAAACCTATTCGCCAGTAGCTATGCTTAAATCCATTCGGATGCTCCTAGCCATAGCAGCTCATTATGATTATGAGATTTTGGCAAATGGATGTGAAAACAGCTTTCCTTAACGGAAACCTGCTTGAGGACGTATACATGATACAGCCTGAAGGTTTCACATCGGTTGATAAAACCAAGTATGCAAGCTTCGACGATCCATATATGAACTGAAGCAAGCATCTAGGAGCTGGAACATCCGTTTTGATGAGACAATCAAAAAGTTTGATTTCTCACAAAATCCTGACGAACCCTGTGTGTACAAGAAGGTTAGTGGAGTGCAGTCGTATTCCTAGTATTATATGTCGACGACATCTTACTTATAGGAAATGATATTTCAGTCTTACAGACAGTTAAAATTTGGTTATCCAAAACTTTCTCCAT
>JAGFNQ010009052.1:0-39204 GCA_024364735.1 Boesenbergia rotunda | reverse complement strand
GGTCCTAACACACGGTTCCTTCCCTTAGATAGCTAATGGTGGTGAATTTGCTCACATCTCCGGTGATGTGCCTTGAACACCCGCTATCTACTATCCACATATTTGAGACTTCCTTCACCTTCACCTATACAACATGGAAAATACAAGCTTTTGTTACCCAAATACTGTTGGATCGAGAGATCGAAGAGGGGGGGTGAATTCGCAAATCGTTCGGATTAAAAAGAGAAGTGCAGCGGAAATAAACACAAAGAAATGCTAACACGGTCGTTTTACTTGGTTCGGAGCCTGTGTCGACTCCTACTCCAAGGCCCACGGTCGTTGACCGTTTTCTGCGGGCAATTCTATAACGTTCGAAAAGTTTACAATAAAGTATTACAGAATTAGCTTCGTAAACTTAAATGAATATCTTCGTTACCGACGTCCGGTGTAGATGAGTATTGGAGCAGCAGGACGTCGTCGAGCTCGAGATGGAGATTTCTGGAGCGTGCGTGGAAGCAGAAGAGCGTATGAAAGTCGCAGTGATTGATGCTTGAAGAGGGGTCGAGGGTCCTTTATATAGGGCTGGGGCGCCCGGGATGCTCGGGGCGCCCCCCACGTGGCTCACGGCGAGCCCTCTGGTCAAGGCTTATCCCTTACTTCGGGATCACCTTTGACTGGGGCGCCCGAGGCGCGGGGCGCCCGGGTTGACCGTCAGGCTTCATCTTTTTCGCGAGGGTGAGCTGCTGCAGCTGCCAGTGGCGTGGCACAGTGGGCGCCCGCGACACGCGGGGTGCCCGACTGCGCGCGGGGCGCCCGACATCCGGGGCGCCCCCAATGTGCTGCTGTCGGGGCGTTTACTTGCTCTGCTGACTTTGGGTTGACTCTGGGGCGCCCGAAACATCCGGGCGCCCTGTCAGCTACTGCCTCACTCCTTTGAGGCTCTCTGAGCTGCAGAACACAGTTCCTTCGGTCCTGCATCCAGGGTTAGTCCAAAACAGCAATTAATAAGTTAGATTTTACACAGCCTTGACTGTCTTGGTTCTGACTTTGGGTCTCCAAAATGGAGCCCTAGGTCGAACCGACGCCTATGTTCCCTCACGGGGAACGCGTCCTCACCTACTCCTCTCGGGAGAGTTTACCTGTGCAACCGGTCCTCCGTTGGACTTTTGCCCGGCAGTCCTTCGCCAGGTCTTGAGTCCAAGCTGCCCTTCGCTGGTGCCTAGCAGCCCTTCGCTAGGTCTTTTCTTCTGGCAGCCCTTCGCCAGTGCCTAGCAGTTCCTTCGCTAGGGTTTGTCTATTCTGGTATCCTTCGCCAAGCCTAGCAGTCCTTGCTAGGGCTTTGTCTATTCTGGCAGTCCTTCGTCAGATGCCTAGCAGCCCTTCGCTAGGCTTTTCCTGTACACTCAAGTAAACTTGTTAGACAACAACTAACCTTAACTTTTGAACCCTTTTGCCAATATCAAAACACAGGTTTGACTTGGTGCTTCTGCACCAAAATCTCCCCCTTTTTGATATATGGCAACCTAGTTCAAAAAGTTAAGGAAAAATGCTGAAATTGAAATCCTAAGTTAGATTCCCTCCCCTGGAAGAAATCTCCCCCTAGATTTTTCAAAAGTAGGTGGTTTGAGTTAAGTACTTAGAAGATTTCATGTTTTGATAATAAGTTGGGAAATCTGCTAAGTTTTTCGAAATGATGTTCTAAGTTTGGAAGACTTTAGAAAACTTTAGACAAATTTTCAGTTTTAGAAACATTTCAGACTTTGGAAAATTTTCAGTTTTGGAAAAACTTCAGACTTAGAAAATTGTCAGTTTTGGAAAAAAATTTTAGACTTAGAAAATTTTCAGACTTAAAAAATTTTAGACTTAGAAAATTTTCAGACTTAAAAAAAATTTTAGACTTAGAAAATTTTCAGACTAAAAAAATTTTAGACTTAGAAAATTTTCAGACTTAAAAAAATTTTAGACTTAGAAAATTTTCAGACTAAAAAAAATTTCAAAGAATAATTTGAGCAAAACTTAATAACACTTCAGAGTTAGAAATTTTTAAGAAAAAAATTATGGGTGCATGTTGACATGGATGCGGGTTCGTAATTTTAAAATTAATTACGTGCAGCGGAAGGTTTACCATAAATAATTTCTCAAATTATTTAACCATACATCTAAGCATGCAATTTTATCTTGTATAGACATGATCATATATTTAAAATTTTGTAGAAATGTAAACTAATTTACGTATTACCTCTCGTAACTCGAAGGAAGGGACGAGATCCAACCGTAAGCGTCCCTTGGAAGCTCCGCCTCTATTCGCGTCCACGCCGAGTATCTTCAGGATGACTTCGCAAAGCCACGAGTTTCGTGTTCTCGAGAACTACTAGATTCTTCGAGAACGCGACAAGAAAAACCAAAAGAGAAGTCGGAAGACTAACCACAAAAGGATGGCTGGAATCAAAATTCCAGCGAAGCAAAAGAAGAGGCTTGCGGCAAAAAGATCCTTGCGGCAAACTCTAATTCCGGCAGCACCTTCTTCCGGCCAAGAGATGGCCGGAGCTTCCTTCTCCGGCAGCAGGTGGTGGTCGGCAGGGAAAGGGCAGGGGCGGCCGGCTGGTGCTCCTTCTTGGGGCTGGTTGGCGCACGGCAAGAAGGGAGAAGAGAAGGAGAGAAAGAGAGGGAGAGAGCCTATGCCTTCATCTCTTCGATTATTTTTCAAGCCTTGCCTTGGGTCCTTTATATAGTAGCCTCTCAACCATCAAGCCTCTCAAATATGGAATAACTTATTCCATCATGCCAAGTTTGATTTTATATCATGGTTAAAATCATATTTTAATTCATGATAAAAATCAATCAAGTCTCTTCTCTCCTATGGAATAAATTTCCTTATCATGGTAAATCAATCCATGATTGATTTTATAAAATAAACCAATCCATGGTTCATTTTAATTTCCATGAAGAAATAAACCAAACCTTGGTTTATTATAAAACAAACCACACTTGGTTTATTTTATAAATTGATCCAAAAACTTGGTTCTCTCCCTTTGTTGTGGCGGCCAAGCAAAGAGGATGGAGGCCCTCTTTGGCCGGCCCATCCAAGCCACGCCCCAATGAATTAAACTTATTTAATTCATCTATTAAGTCTTCAAAAGACTTAGCCATTTTACGCTTCCGATGCGTCTCTGAAAAATTCAGATTCGACTTATCGTTTGGCTCAACCAAACCTAATCTCTCTTGATTGGAAAATCAATTTTCAACTCGTTTTAAATCCCTCGGATTACTCGTAGTGCGTGTGACTAAATAGGCTTTCGATTTATGTTGGCCGTCTATAATTAATCAATTATAGAACGATCATGAGTGGCACCTAGTAGTACATCATGATCCCCAATTAATCGAAAGATCAACGGTTGACCTCAGAAACAATTCTGAAACCCTTCAGCAGCTATAATGAATCGTGCCCCATTCCCTTCACCATCTTATACCCACTTGGTTCAGGACATGGTCTATGTGTGTCAGTCCCCACTAGGCTGACTACGTCACACCTAGCCCAAGTAACGTTTTCTCGTCCTACGGATTCTAATTACTCTCATGTATTTAAGAGATTCATACTCTGAACATGTCATGCTCTGGCCAGAGGCTTCGAGTAACAATCCGACGATAGGCCTCGGGTATACATCTCCTCGCAAGGAGTGGTGAATCCTTTGTAGGCTGTTCAAACATCTTCGGGCACTTCGGCTTATACCCAATCATCCTGGGTCCACACCTCCTTGGAGATGCTTGCTTAAGATGTCAAAGTATAAGTCTCCATGACCAAGATGACTTGAACACCGCAAGTCAAAGGAACATCGCACTTAAGCTGCAGTAAGAACTTCACTGACATATCTATATGTAGACTACCATATGAAGTTTTACAGCCAGTCACTCCAATGAACTAGTTCCCTTAACTAGCATTCATGTTTATCTCCGGACATCTCAATGTCACCAGCCAGTGAGAATCAGCTGATTAGAGAATAACCCATGCTAGTCTCAACAGAATTGATAGTGTCCGTATTTATCAATTCATCGACTAGGGACAATTTCAATACTTCACAATTGCACATGTAGAGATAATCACTAGTTGTGAATTCATCACAAATTCTCTCATGCTGTGAATTGTATTGCGGACATTCAGTAAATGAGTTTAAGATCTCAATCAAATACACAAACATGTATACTCAAATAGTGAATATTCATTTATTAAAATAAATGATTACAATCATAAGGCGATTGCCTTAGGACATTTCTCTCATATCACTAACAAACTCTCACTTGGCCTAATGTCAATCGCTATGGTACCCAATACCACAGGCTCTAACATGACCCTCAAACTTGCTTTGAGGCAATGCCTTAGTTAAAGGATCCGCTAAATTCCTTTCAGTGGGAATTTTCTCAATTTGTATATCATTCCTACTTATAATCTCTCTGATCAGATGATAGCGGCGAAGCACATGTTTGGATCACTGATGAGACCTTGGTTCCTTCGCTTGTGCAATAGCTCCATTGTTGTCAGAGTAAACCGGTATTGCTTCATCAATGGTTGGAACCACACCAAGTTCTGAGACAGACTTCTTGATCCAGACTGCTTCCTTTGCTGCTTCCGAAGCTTCAATATATTCCGCTTCCGTGGTAGAATCCGCTACGGTGTCTTGCTTGGAACTCTTCCAACTTATTGCGCCTCCATTCAAAATAAATACGTATCCGGACTGAGATTTGGAGTCATCCTTATCTGTCTGGAAACTGGCATCTGTATACCCACGTATTACCATATCACCTTCTCCATATATTAGGAACACATCCTTAGTGCTTCTTAAGTACTTGAGGATTGTCTTGACAGCCGCCCAATGATCCATTCCTGGATCAGACTGGTATCTGCTTGTGACGCTCAGAGCATACGATACATCGGGCCTAGTACATAACATAGCATACATGATAGATCCTATCGCGGATGCATAAGGAATCTTATTCATGCAAATCCTCTCGTCTTCTGTGCGCGGACACATAGACTTCGAAAGGTTGATCCCATGCCTGATGGAAGGTAACCTTTCTTGGATTCCGACATGCTAAACCTTTCTAGCACTCGGTCTATATATGTAGACTGCGAAAGACCAAGCAATCGTTTTGATCTATCTCTATAGATTCTAATCCCAAGGATATAGGTTGCTTCTCCCAGGTCTTTCATGGAGAAAGTTTTGGACAACCAAATTTTAACTGACTGTAAGACTGATATATCGTTTCCTATAAGTAATATGTCATCGACATATAACACTAGGAATACGACTGCACTCCCACTAACCTTCTTGTACACACAAGGTTCGTCAGGATTTTGTGAGAAATCAAACTCTTTGATTGTCTCATCAAAACGGATGTTCCAGCTCCTGGATGCTTGCTTTAGTCCATATATGGATCGTCGAAGCTTGCATACTTTGGTTTTATTAACCGATGTGAAACCTTCAGGTTGTATCATGTATACATCCTCAAGCAGGTTTCCATTAAGGAAAGCTGTTTTCACATCCATTTGCCATATCTCATAATCATAATGAGCTGCTATGGCCAGGAGCATCCGAATGGATTTAAGCATAGCTACTGGCGAATAGGTTTCGTCATAATCAATTCCTTGTTTCTGACGATATCCTTTTGCCACTAATCTAGCCTTAAAGGTAATAACATTACCTTCCATGTCGGTTTTCTTCTTGAAAACCCACTTGCACCCTATGGGCTTAATCCCTTCAGGTGGGTTAACCAAGTCCCATACTTGATTTTTGTACATGGAATCCATTTCCGACTTCATGGCTTCAAGCCATTTATCCCTTTCTGAATTTTTCAGAACATCTTCATAACTGATAGGTTCGTCATCGTTAATGAGTAACACGTCGTTCGATTCACTTATGAGAAATCCGTATCTCTCTGGAATATTGCGTGTCCTATCAGACCTACGAAGAAGTGGTGTTGTTTTAGGTTCAACTGATAGCTCATCATTATGAGTTATTGGTTGTGGGTCTAGACTAGGTGTCTCTGTAATGTCTATTGGAGTTTCTTGAACTTCTTCAAGTTCAATGCTACTCCCACTGTTTTCTTGTAAAAGAAATTCTTTTTCTAGAAATACAGCATGCCTTGAAACAAACACCTTTTGTTCCAAGGGATGATAGAATTGGTAACCTTTCGTTTCCTTAGGGTATCCAATAAATAGACATTTATCAGACTTAGCATCCAATTTGTCTGATACAGTCCGCTTTACATAAGCAGGACAACCCCATATCTTTAGGTGAGATAAATGAGGTTTCTTACTATTCCACGTCTCATATGGAGTAGTAGAGACTACCTTGGTCGGGACTCTGTTTAGTAAGTAAACAGCTGTCTTAAGCGCATAGCCCCAAAAGGATTTTGGAAGAGTTGCATGATTCATCATAGATCTAACCATGTCCATCAAGGTTCGGTTACGCCTCTCAGATACACCATTATGCTGTGGTGTATATGGCGGAGTCCATTGAGACAATATCCCATTGTCCCTAAGATAATCTTGAAACTCTTGACTTAAGTATTCACCACCCCGATCGGATCGAAGTATCTTAATACTTTTGCCAAGCTGTTTCTCTACTTCACTTCTGAACTTTTTGAATTTCTCAAAAGCTTCAGATTTGTGTTTCATTAAGAACACATACCCAAATCGTGAGTGATCATCGATAAAGGTAATGAAGTAGCTATAACCTCCTTGTGCAAGAGTTGACATTGGTCCACATACATCAGTATGTATTAGACCAAGCAATTCTCCCACTGGTTTACCTTTTCCGGAAAAGGATAATTTGGTCATCTTGCCTTTTAAGCATGATTCGCATGTATCAAATGAACCGGGTTCAAATGATTCCAGAATTCCACATCGGTGTAATTTGGTCATGCGTTTCTTACTTACATGGCCAAGACGACAATGTCACTTATAGGAGTCTATTTGATTATCTATTCGAGCACGTTTGTTGCTAACCTCGATATTGAAAACGTCACCGGATAAATCTAACGTGTAGATACCATTGCATAAAGTTCCGGTCCCATAAAGAACACCATTTAAAGTTATGTAACAGCAATTGTTACTAAAAATTAAATGATAACCCTTTTCATTCAAGCATGAAATAGATACAATGTTCTTTATTAATGAAGGAACAAAATAACAATTATCCAATTCTAAGACAAGTCCAGTAGGGAGCTTTAGCAAATATGTTCCGATGGCAACAGCAGCAATCTTTGCTCCATTTCCAACTCGCAAATTCGCTTCTCCCTTGACGAGTCTTCTTCTATTCCTTAGCCCCTGTATGTCATTACATATATGTGAGCTACACCCAGTATCAAGTACCCAGGTGTACGAGGAAATAGAGTGACATTCAATAACGAAGATACCTGAAGAGGATGGGGCATCGGATGCCTTCTTCTTCAAGGACTCAAGATAAACCTTGCAGTTTCTTCGCCAGTGGCCCTCCTTGCCGCAGTGATGGCAAGTGCCTTTTGGTGTCTTTTCAATCTTTTTGGCCTTTTTCTTCCTTCCCTTATTTTGTTCTTTGGGCTTCCTCTTAGAGCCTTTCTTTGAGGAACCAACTAATAGTACCGTCTTCTGATCCTGCTTTACAGAAGGCTCTACAGTCTTCAGCAGGTTAAGCAACTCAAGAATGGTAGTCTCCAGTTTGTTCATCCGATAGTTCATCACAAACTGTGAGTAACTCTTGGGCAAACAATGCAGAATTAAGTCAATACTTAGTTCATGATCCATTGCAAATCCGAGTGTGCCTAGTCGCTCAATGTACCCCAATATCTTCAACACAAATTGTGAGACAGAAGTGCCTTCCTGCATCTTAGAGGTGAAGAGGAGTTTGGAGACCTCAAACCTTTCGGATCTCGCCTGCTCGTCAAACAGCTCATGAAGATGGAAGGCGATGGTATGAGCATCCATATGCTCATGCTGCTTTTGTAGCTCAGGTACCATAGCGGCCAGCATGATGCAACTTGCAAGTTCAGAATCGGCCACATGTTTCTGATAGGCCACTAACTGGTCTGGAGTTGCATCTTCAGGAGGATGGTTGGGAAGTTGTTTTTCAAGGACATAAGCAAGCTTTTCTACCTTGAGGACTATCCTCAGGTTTCGAAGCCAATCCATGAAGTTTGGCCCAGTCAGCTTATTGATGTCCAAAATGGAACGCAAATTCAGAGAAGACATGATCAGGTGATTATCCTAGAAATACAAATTGAGCTTATGTGATAAGAATGATAAAGAATGCATCAATATACATTAATTAAATCCTATTTATTTTTTGAATTGAATAACCCTTTTTATCAATTCGGGAGATCGTAGGAACATCTCCAAATAGGTTGATATCCAACCATAGATAAGAACAACCATGGCTAAGTCCATCAAGTTATTCTTAGCTATGAAGGTAGGTAATTATACCGATTACATATTATACATATGTAACTATCACATTATGCTATCAACTAATTGAATGTTTGCATAAATCATTGGGTTGTTAACTCATTAACAAGTATGCAACAATATACATAGCACCCAACTGCACCTCTCTTTACATCGACCTTGGCTGTGGCACAACAAATCGATGCTCCAAGCTTAAGGCTGACCCATTAATCAAGAAATAGTTTTAACATGGTTGGAGCTCATTCAACCGTTTAGTCAGGCTTGGATGTGTCCAACAACCAAAACTAAGGATTGACCTCTGACTCCAACTATATTAATCATAAACTAATTCCATGGTTTGAACATGTTGAGGTTCAAGCCGGGCATGGATGTGTCCATCAACCCAAACGAGAAACAAAACTCTGGTTCTAACCATATTAATGGAAGGTGTTGGCCTTAATATTTTGTAAGGGATTTTGGGTCTCATCCTTTTCTTTTATGCACATTCATGACATGTAATTATGTCATGTTCTAACGATTTCCTTAATAAAGTATGTATGTGACTTAATTTATCAAGTCTCATTAATTGAATTAGGAACCGGATTTCCTAATTTTAATTTCATACTTTATTCAAGGAATTATTTTTGGGAAATAATTTCCTAAATTATCATAATCAATTTCGAAATTAATATGTTTAAGACTTTGATTTCTCTAAATCAAATCTTATTAAATTAAGAGACAGATTCCCTTAATTCAACCACATATTATTTTCATGAAAATCTTATTTAAGGAAATATACTCTATAGGAAATAATTTTCCTAATTAATTTTGGAGACAATAATATGTAAGAGCATCACCTCATAAATCAAATAAGGAAATTATCGTTTGAGAATCACCTCAAAAATTTCCAAGATTTGATCACATATTTTATTTATGGAAAATTAATATCAATAACTTAATTTGGACGGCTCCCCGAGGCTCAATCCAAATTAAACATTTGACAGCTTAAATCCAATTTAGGAAATTTAATTATAACAACTAACTTTAAATTGGACGGCTCCCTGAGGCTCAATCCAAAATAAATAATTTTGTAAATAATTTAATTTTCAATTATGAATTTAAATGCCAATTAATATTCCCATAATTTGACTAGAGTTTCTTGAAAGAGAGTACCCAAAATTGCGAGCTTTCCATAAATGGAAAGTTTCCGAAAATAAAAGGTTTTCAGAATAATTGTAAGTTTCTAGTACGAAGAAAACTTACGTATTTCCAAAATTAGAAAATTTCTAAAATGGGAAATTTCCAAAATTGGAAAGTTTTCAAAAATGGTAAGTTTTCACAATTATCATAAAATTTCATAAACAGAGATATTTCAAAAGTTTGCGAAATTTCATGAGGATTCCCAAACTTTGAAATTCCTAAATCGAAAATTTACCATAATTGGAAAGTTTCCATAATTGGAAGATTTTCCAAAATTGAGATCATGACAAAGCTTTCCACAAAAACAATTATATGATTATGTCGAACATAAACCTCGCTCTGATACCACTGTTGGGACCGGGTGCATGTTGACATGGATGTGGGTTCGTAATTTTAAAATTAATTACGTGCAGCGGAAGGTTTACCATAAATAATTTCTCAAATTATTTAACCACACATCTAAGCATGTAATTTTATCTTGTGTAGACATGATCATATATTTAAAATTTTGTAGAAACGTAAACTAATTTACGTATTACCTCGCGTAACTCGAAGGAAGGGACGAGATCCAACCGTAAGCGTCCCTTGGAAGCTCCGCCTCAATTTGCGTCCACGCCGAGTATCTTCGGGATGACTTCGCAAAGCCACGAGTTTCATGTTCTCAAGAACTACTAGATTCTCCGAGAACGTGACAAGAAAAACCAAAAGAGAAGTCGGAAGACTAACCACAAAAGGATGGCTGGAATCAAAATTCCGGCGAAGCAAAAGAAGAGGCTTGCGGCAACAAGATCCTTGCGGCAAACTCTAATTCCGGCAGCACCTTCTTCTAGCCAAGAGATGGCCGGAGCTTCCTTCTACAACAGCGGGTGGTGGTCGGCAGGGAAAGGGCAGGGGCGGCCGGCTGGTGCTCCTTCTTGGGGCTGGTTGGCGCACGGCAAGAAGGTGATAAGAGAAGGAGAGAAAGAGAGGGAGAGAACCTATGCCTTCATCTCTTCCATTATTTTTCAAGCCTTACCTTGGGTCCTTTATATATAGTAGCCTCTCAACCATCAAGTCTGTCAAATATGGAATTACTTATTCCATCATGCCAAGTTTGATTTTATATCATGGTTAAAATCATATTTTAATTCATGATAAAAATCAATCAAGTCTCTTCTCTCCTATGGAATAAATTTCCTTATCTTGGTAAATCAATCCTTGATTGATTTTATAAAATAAACCAATCCATGGTTCATTTTAATTTTCATGAAGAAATAAACCAAACCTTGGTTTATTATAAAACAAACCACACTTGGTTTATTTTATAAATTGATCCAAAAACTTGGTTCTCTCCCTTTGTTGTGGCCGGCCAAGCAAAGAGGATGGAGGCCCTCTTTGGCCGGCCCATCCAAGCCACGCCCCAATGAATTAAACTTATTTAATTCATCTATTAAGTCTTCAAAAGACTTAGCCATTTTACGCTTCCGATGCGTCTCTGAAAAATTCAGATTCAATTTATCGTTTGGCTCAACCAAACCTAATCTCTCTTGATTGGAAAATCTAATTTTCAACTCGTTTTAAATCCCTCGGATTACTCGTAGTGCGTGTGACTAAATAGGCTTTCGATTTATGTTGGTCGTCTATAATTAATCAATTATAGAACGATCATGAGTGGCACCTAGTAGTACATCATGATCCCCAATTAATCGAAAGATCAACGGTTGTCCTCAGAAATAATTCTGAAACCCTTCAGTAGCTATAATGAATCGTGCCCCATTCCCTTCACCATCTTATGCCCACTTGGTTCAGGACATGGTCTATGTGTGTCAGTCACCACTAGGATGACTACGTCACACCTAGCCCAAGTAACGTTTTCTCGTCCTACGGATTCTAATTACTCTCATGTATTTAAGAGATTCATACTCTGAACATGTCATGCTCTGGCCAGAGGCTTTGAGTAACAATCCGACGATAGGCCTCGGGTATACATCTCCTCGCAAGGAGTAGTGAATCCTTTGTAGGCTGTTCAAACATCTTCGGGCACTTCGGCTTATACCCAATCATCCTGGGTCCACACCTCCTTGGAAATGCTTGCTTAAGATGTCAAAGTGTAAGTCTCCATGACCAAGATGACTTGAACACCGCAAGTCAAAGGAACATCGCACTAAAGCTGCAGTAAGAACTTCACTGACATATCTATATGTAGACTACCATATGAAGTTTTACAGCCAGTCACTCTAATGAACTAGTTCCCTTAACTAGCATTCATGTTTATCTCCGGACATCTCAATGTCACCAGCCAGTGAGAATCAGCTGATTAGAGAATAACTCATGCTAGTCTCAACAGAATTGATAGTGTCCGTATTTATCAATTCATCGACTAGGGACAATTTCAATACTTCACAATTGCACATGTAGAGATAATCACTAGTTGTGAATTCATCACAAATTCTCTCATGTTGTGAATTGTATTGTGGACATTCAGTAAATGAGTTTATGATCTCAATCAAATACACAAACATGTATACTCAAATAGTGAATATGTTGGTGCAGGAAGCACCATATCGAACCTTGTTTTGATATTGGCAAAAGATTCAAAGTTAAGTATTATTTGTTATCTAACAATGTTACTTGATTATGCAGGAAAAGTTCTAGCGAAGGGCTGCTAGGCACCTGGCGAAGGACTGCCAGGAAACAAAGTCCTAGCAAAGGGCCGCTAGCACCTGGAGAAGGACTGCCAGGAAACAAAGTCCTAGCGAAGGGCTGCTAGGCACCTGGCGAAGGACTGCCAGGATACGAAGCCCTAGCGAAGGACTGCTATGCACCTGGCGAAGGACTGCCAGGATACGAAGCCCTAGCGAAGGACTGCTAGGCACTTGGCGAAGGACTGCCAGGATACGAAGCCCTAGCGAAGGACTGCTAGGCACCTGGCGAAGGACTGCCAGGATACGATGCCCTAGCGAAGAACGGCTAGGACTCGAAGACCTAGCGAAGGACAGGTAGGCACCAGGCGAAGGACTGCCTGAAACCGAAGACCTGACGAAGGACAGCTAGGCACCTAGCGAAGGACTGCTAGGAGTCGAAGACCTACCGAAGGACTGCTAGGCTCCAGGCGAAGGACTGCTTGGTACTGAAGACCTAGCGAAGGACAGCTAGGCACCTGGCGAAGGACTGCTGGGCAAAAGTCCAACCGGAGGAGCCGGTTGGCATCAGGTAAATTCTCCTGAGAGGAGTAGGTGAGGACGCGTTCCCCGTCGAGGGAACAGTAGGCGTCGGTTCGACCTAGGGCTCCATTTTGGAGACCCAAAATCAGAACCAAGACAGCTACGGCTGTAAGACTCATTAACATATTTGCTCTATCTTGTTTGGTACTAACCCTTGATGTAGGACCGAAGGAACGAGTGTCTGCAGCTCAGAAAGCCTCAAAGGAGTGAAGCAGCAGCTGGGTTGGGTGCCCGGAAGGACCCGGGCGCCCTAAGTACAAACCAAACATGAGTTCAGCAAAAGTATGCTTCGGAAGCTCACTGGGCAGGGTGCCCCCATGCTCCCGGGCGCCCCGGATGCCTCGTTCGCCCCGGGCTCAAGCCAACGAAGTGGATAAAACTTATCCAGTCGAGAAGCCAGCGGATCTAGTCAACGCGGTCGCCCCCAGCGTCCCAAGCGCCCCCACAGTCAACTCTCAGCCCTATTCGAGTGGGATAAGGGTTGACCGAGACTTACTCGGATCGGCTGACACGTGGGGGGGGGGGGGGGCGCCCCCAATGTTCAGGGCGCCCCGGGAGGCTATAAAAAACCCCTCGATCCCAAGGCTTCAACAATCAAGTTTTCCAACGCCAATACGCTCTTCAACTCACGCGCTCTGCTCCAGAAATCCTTCATCTCGAGATTCTAGCGCCGGCGACGACCCTACGCACCGAAGAACAATCTACACCGGGCGTTGGTAACGAAGAGTTAATTTTTAATTGTATTCTTACTGCACTTATTACTGTACAACTGTTTGTAAGATTTTGCGCACATATAGAATTGCCCCCAGTAAACGGTCAACGTCCGTGGGCCTTGGAGTAGGAGCCGACCACGACTCCGAACCAAGTAAAATCCTGGTGTTCTGTGTGTTGTTTAGTTTTAATTTTTCTGCTGCATATTCTCTTTTTCAATCCGAAACGACTTATGATATTCACCCCCCCTATCATTTTCTCTCGATCCAACAGAATATTCATTTATTAAAATAAATGATTACAATCATAAGGCGATTGTCTTAGGACACTTCTCTCATATCACTAACACCTTCTCCATCGTCACTTGAGCTCTTTTCATCTTCGGATGACGCTAGGTTGTCCACTCCCATCAATGCAAAATGAGACACATGGTGTTCTTCCTCCTTCGATGATGAAGGATCATCCCATATTGCCTTTAGACTCGTAGCCTTCTTGCCTTTTTCCTTTGACTTCTTCTTTTCTTCCTTCTTTTTCTCCTTCTTCTTCTTTTCTTCAAAAGTGGGCATTCATTCTTCATATGCCCTTCTTCATGGCAATTGTAGCCAATGATCTCTCTTGCCTTGCCCTTACTTCTTGAGTTTTTCCTACCATAAGATTTGTTAGAAAAACTTTTAAAAGCTTTCCTCATTTTTCTTACCATATATGCCTCTTGGTTGCTATCCATTGAGGCGCTAGACTCTTCCGAATCAGATGATGAGTATGAAGCCATTTTCTTGTCCTTCAATTCTTCTTTTTTTCTTTCTTTCTCTATAACAAAAGCTACACCCTTCTCTTTAGTAGACAAATTAGCTTGTTCATGTAATTCAAATTCACAAAATAAGTCATCAAGTTTAACTAAAGAGAGATCCCTAGAAACTTTGTAGGCATCAACTATTGAGGCCCATAAAGTAGTTCTAGGGAAGGATTGAAGTACATACCTCACAAGATCCCTATTTTCCATTTTCTCACCTATGACATGAAGTTCATTGATGATTTCTTTGACCCTACCGTGCAATTGACTCACGGTTTCATTCGCCTTCATAGTGAGAGATTGGAGTTGTGCCACCAAGAGATCCTTCTTGGCCCTCCTCGATTCATTTGATCCTTCATTTAGCTCAACTAGCTTTTCCCAAAGCTCCTTTGCGGTCTTGAACGGTCCTACCTTATTCAATTGTTCCTTTGAGATACCACATTGAAGAGTTGTTGTAGCCTTTGCATTTACTTGTGCTTTCTTCATGACTTCTTTTGACCAATTCTTCATAGGGAGAGGCTCTCCTCTCTCATTTATTGGTACTTCAAATCCATCTACAATACTAAACCATTTTTCAATATCATTCATAAGATAATATTCCACCTACCTTTCCAATATGAGAAATCGTTGTCATCAAAGAATGGTGGTCGTGCGGTGTTATATCCCTCTTGAAACGCCATTTCGATGTTCTGGTCGACAGTGATTTCTCCCGAAACGAACTTGCTCTGATACCACTTGTTAGGACCTTTGCGTTAAGCTAGAGGGGGGAGGAGGTGAATAGCTTTCTTTCGATTTTGTCTACAAAGATGTTAGCTAAACACAAGAACAAAATTAATAAAACAATAAAACAATGATAACCCCCTGATGTACTTGGTATCCACCTCTAAGAGGTGACTAGTCCAAGGATCCACACCACACACACGAGCTCCACTATGAAAGTCTCCTTCAAGATGGAGAAACCTTCACAAGATTGCCCTCTTCCTCTTTACAAAGTAGAAATGAAAGTGAGAGGAAGAGAATGAGACTTTGAGCACTAATAGTAGGATTCTACACTATAGAACCGCAACCCTAACCTGCTCAAAAGTCTCCCTTTAAATAGAGTAGAGGACTGCTCCTTAAGCAGTCCAGCCCGACGCCAGTCGACTGATCCTAGCCAACCCGCTAGCCAACGGCTAGTTTTTTGAACTAATCAGTCGACTGGTCCTGGACCAGTCGACTGATCTTTCTGTGAATTTGAGTTCTGCACTGGTAGTCGACTGATCAGCCACCAGTCGACTGTCCAACTTACACTTGCACTCACACTCATTCCGAAGACCACCCTTCGCGTATGCCTTGAAGTCTACTCCCTTAGCTTGCCCCTTGAAGTTCTCTTCCTCGACTGTCATCCCTCAGATGCGCACACAAGCCCTCGGCTTGCCTCCAAGCCATCCTTCATGTATGCCCTTGAAGTCTACTTCCCCGGCTTTCCTTTGGAGTCCTCTTTCTTCGGTTCTCATCCCTCGGGTGCGTACTCCATGTGTGATTCACCAAGTCCTGCAAGACTCAACTACACATATCAAACCAACATGACACCCTAACTTAATGATATTGACACACACATCAAAACCATGATCTACCCAATCATACTTGGGCTGATTGCACCAACAGTAACCTACTTTCACTGTGGCGAGACCGGACATTGGAAGAGGGTCTGCAAAATCTACCTGGAGGAAGTCAAAAAGAAAAGAAGTGAGATTTCTGCCTCAGGTATAAATGTTATAGAAGTCAATCTATTTATTTCTTTTTCATAGGTATTAGATATCAGTTGTGCATCTTAAATTGTACCAATGTGCAAGGCCTTAGAAAGATTAGATCGTTGACAAAAGGCGAAGATGGCCTACGAGTAGGCAATGGAACAAGAGTTATTGCTATAGCTGTAAGAACATATTCCTTATCTTTACCCACTGGACTTGTACTAGAACTTGAGGAGTGCTATTTTGTGCCTGTATTAACTAAGAACTGTAGGACCGGTGCCGTCGATAGAGGGGGTGAATATCGACCTTTAAAAATCTTCGCGGTAAATCGTAAGCTTTTCGGTTCGTACTTAAACATAGCGTTAGTAGCAGCAGAATATTAAACAGTAAAGTAAAGAAAAATAGACGACAGATTGCACACGGGATTTACTTGGTTCCCAACCCCCTAGGGTCAGTACATCCAAGGCCTAAGCACGGGAACGCCCGTCCACTATTGGTCTCCTTTCCAGACTTTTCGGAGGCGTAGAAACCCGTCTTACAGTGCAATAATTACAATAAAAAAATATAGGAAATTCAGTGCAGAATAATAAAAGCAAACCAAAACAAAATTGTTGAAGACTCGGCCGATCTGGACCTCCGAAGTGCCGCGCACTTCCTCCTGGAGCCTCCCGGTCATAGAGCCTTGTCTTTAGCGCTTTGTCATCAGTCAGAAAGCTCAGAATGGATCTTGGAAGTTGTGTACTGAGCCTTGGGGTTGAAGCCCCTTTTATAGGCTTCATTAGGGCGCCTATGTTGATGGGGGCTCCTCAAAGGGCTTGGTCAAAGCTCATCCACGTGTTGAACTTGCAAAGCTGATAAACCTGCCTTATTGGGCACCTGTATTGATGGGGGTGCCTGATTCATTCAGGCTCCTGAGTCAATAGGGGCGCTTGTATCAATGGGGGCGCCTGTATCAATAGGGGCGCCCGGGAAGCTGTTTTTCAGCCTCTTTATGTTTGTTTGCTTGCTTTCTCTTCAGTTTTAGGTACCTGCAAGATACACAAACATAAGGCAAACAAGTAGATAATCTTAACCTTAACGAGATGGTTCTGACTTCGAATTTTCACGAAACCCTAGGTCGAACCGACGCAAGTTCCCACCCCCGGGATCGTGCCTTTCACCTACTCCTTTCAGGAGACGGTTGCCACCCAGTCCATTCGGGTGGACTTTTGCTTAGCCTCCGATACTCTTGGATCTCGAGACGTCTGAACCTCGACCTGTCTCTACTTCTGTCCTTAGTCATCGCTCAGCTAAGTTGCTCAATCCCTTGGACCAAGACTTCGTGCCCAATTCCCCAAACCAGGTCTTCGGTGCCCAACCCTCGGCCAGGACTTCTTGCCCAGTCCTCGACCAGGACTTCATGCCCAACTTTCGGTCAGGTCTTCGGTGCCCAGCCCTTTGCCAGGACTTAGTGTCCAATCCATGATCAGGACTTAGTGCCCAATTCTTCGAACCAGGACTTATTGCCTAGGTTTACTAGGACTTTCTTTCACTTTGGTACACCTTTCTTGACTCACCCTTTCCTTATTCAATGTATCACTAACATAAGTATATTGTCAAACATTAAAACACTTAAAGGAGGATATCACTGATGCGATTTGCACCAACAATCTCTCCCTTTTGATGTTTGACAATATCTTAAGTTAGATTGGTTGAAGGGACTAAGTTATACTCCTTGAAAGACTGATCTAAGTTTTGAAAATACGTTTTGATCTTTTGGGAGAAAAAAGAAAAAACTTCTAACTTAAGCTTACTTTCCCCCTTTTTGAAAAACATTTTGATTTTCCTTTTTGATCCTTCTGGAAGACAATAAAAATTTTCTAACTTAAGCACACCTCTCCCCCTTTGTCATACATCAAAAATCACCAAAAAAAATGCTTGCACCAATAATGAAATTTTTTTTGAAAGTATATCTTTACTCAAAAAGAATTTTGTGCACTTGAAACATAAGCATAAGCATTTTGTGCAACTTTTAGAAAAATACTTGAAAAAAAATGCTTAAAAAAACTTGACACTTTTCACTTTTGAAAAAATTGGATAAAGTTGTTCTTTGAAACATGTTAACACTTGAAAGATATTTGTACTCTTGAAAAAATTGGTATTTTGTGAGCATTAGTACCTTGAAAATATTAGTACTTTCGAAAGCATTATATTTTCACCAAGTAATTTGTACATTTAAAATGCAAGTACTTTTTGAAACATATTTTGAGCTTGAAAAATGCAAGTATGCAATATAAGTACTTTTGAAAACATTTATGCAATTTTTGAAATATCTAAGTATTTTTAAAAGATATTATACATTTTATACTAAGGAAATCTTATTTTGAAAACATAATACTTTACTTGACTTGGTTTCTTTTCCAGTCTGACACAATCCTAGGAAACCTTGTTAACTACAAGGGCATTTCTTTAAGTGTCTTAGAAATTTTTTTTTCAAACTCAACAAAAATATTATTTCAAATTGAATTTTTTTTTTTGAAAATAATAATATTTTTATAAAACATTGATAGTATTTGAAAGGAAATTATTTATGTTTTCAGAAGGATTTGAAAATACCGTGCATGAAAACATATTACCTTGAAATATTCAATAATTCTTTTAATTTGACCTCCCCCTAAACTTGACCCAGTCCTAGGAAGCTTATTGACCACAAGTACTCTTCCTCTGAGTCCTTAGGGTTTGGTTTAGACCAAAAGAATTATCTAATAATTCCAAAAAGTAATTGTCAAGATAATACTTGTTAGAAATAATTTCTTTTTGATTTAGATTCCCCCTAAATTTTACACATCCTCGGAGTCCTTGTAGATCATTAAGTAGACCTCCCCTCTGTGTCTTTAGGGTTTATCAAAATTAAAAGAACAGCTTTGAATGATAGTATGGTAATTTTTAAGAAGATAAGTTTTTAGAAAATTCAACTTGGAATGAAAATAACCCCTTTTTTTTAAATCATAACCTCCTTTTTTCGAAAACACAAGTGATAGTAATTTAAAGCATAGTTTTCGAAAAATATTTTCAAATGATAGTAATGTTTAAAGTACAGTTTTCGGAAAACATTTCAAAAGAATAGAAACACTCCCCCTGTGCCCGACACCGTTTGACTTTATCTAAGTACCTTAAGGAACTTTAGTGTTGTCCTAGGAGGCTTGTGTCTAATTGTGTGAGTCAAACAATTTTTCAAGGAGATATAATTTTTGAAGACATATAATATATTAACAATCAGACAAGCATGAAATCCATAAAAATATTATTATGTTAAATCACTATTTTGAAAATATATTTTTAGAAAAATATTCTAAGAATTTTGAAAACAGTTTTGAAAAATATTCATCAATTCATTAGTCCTTAACATCTCACCCATTCTAGATGTCTCAATACAGCAAGCATGGTTGCCTTATGGGTGCATTGTGAGATGCTTGAATTATTTTTCTTAATTCATTGTTAAATCTAAGATTTAATTGAAACTTGTGTTAGATTCAAATTTATCAAATAGTAAAGTGAATTTGATTTTCGGTAATCGACTTCCAGGTCTTGGCGAGGCACATGGCCTTCTTTGGCCGTAGCCTTATTGGATCATCAACCCTTTCCTTAACAAAGCCTTTTATCGAAAATTCATTTTCAAATTACTTCTTGAAAAATTTTGGTCTAACTAGCTTAGGTTTTGGATTTGTAGCTTCGGCAGTTCCACCCCTAACGTTCTATCATCTCACCACCACCTAATACTAGGTTGATCAAGTTTCAATTATTCTTTTTCCTATAACCGTTCTAATTTATGCATAAAATTAAACGTGAATGACATGATATATATTTTAAGAAAATTGCATATGCATGGCATAACAATTATGCATGAGTCAAATAAGTTAAGTTATTTTACTTAAGTTTCTAATAATGTATCAAATTCCCGATTTGATATATGTTGTGTGAACCCGCGAATATGCAACCCACTTTGACATATTTAATGTTATTAATTTTAATTGTTGTATTTTGGGTAATATTTTATTTAATTCGAGTTTAAGTTACTTAAGAATTAATTGGAACTAAATTCAGAATTAATTAAAGTTGAATTAATTAAGAATTACTTAAGGTCACTTTAAAGTTGAATTAATCAAATTATTAAATTAACGGTTAATTGAATTAATTAGGAATTAATTTGAATTTGAATTAATTAAGGATAATTAAAGTTGAATTTGAATTAATTAACGATTAATTGAATTAATTACAAATTAAATTGAATTTGAATTAATTAAAGATTAATTGAATTAATTACTAATTAATTTGAATTTGAATTAATTGAGGCTTAATTGAATTAATTAAGAATTAATTTTAATTTGAATTAATTAAAGATTAATTGAATTAATTACGAATTAATTTGAATTAATTGAGCATTAATTGTATTAATTAAGAATTAATTTGAATTTGAATTAAATAAAGATTAATTGAATTAATTACGAATTAATTTGAATTTGAATTAATTGAGGATTAATTGAATTAATTAGGAATTAATTTGAATTTGAATTAATTAAAGATAATTGAATTAATTACGAATTAATTTGAATTCGAATTAATTGAAGATTAATTGAATTAATTACGAATTAATTTGAAATTGAATTAATTGAGGATTAATTGAATTAATTACGAATTAATTTGAATTTGAATTAATTGAGGATAAATTGAATTAATTAAGAATTAATTTGAATTTGAATTAATTAATGATTAATTGAATTAATTACGAATTAATTTGATTTTGAATTAATTAAAGATTGATTAATGTTGAATTTGAATTAATTAACGATTAATTGAATAATTACTAATTAATTTGAATTTGAATTAATTAATGATTAATTGAATTAATTAAGTATTAATTTCAATTGAATTAATGATGATTAATTGAATTAATTAAGAATTAATTTGAATTAATTAAAGATTAATTAAATTAATTACGAATTAATTTGAATTTGAATTAATTGAGGATTATTTGAATTAATTAAGAATTAATTTGAATTTGAATTTATTAAATATTAATTGAATTAATTACGAATTAATTTGAATTAATTACGAATTTATTTTATTTAATTATGAATTAATTTGAATTAATTAAGAATTAATTAAAACCTTGAATAATTAAGGTTTAAATGATTAATTAATAGGTGTGGGTTTAAGTTCATTATTTTCATTATTTCGAAAATTTTTTACTCATCCACTATTTCTTCCTTATTTATCCTTTCAAGTTTTTTTAATAATTCTGGTTTATTTGAATCTTTGTAAACTCTATCTACTATAGTCTTGATTGTTGAAAATTCAATTTCCTCCTCATCCACATCATCAAGATTATCTCCTTCTACGTCTTTATAATAGGTGGAGTAATTTGGACCACTAGTTAATATTTTATAATAATCTTCAGCATTATCTATAATTGCATTATTATCTAAAGGAATTTCATTTTCAATATCTTCAGAATTGATCTCACAATTTTCAGAATTATCTATAAGATTTTCAAATATAAATTCAGAATTATCTTTAAGATTTTCAAATTTGAATTCAAAGTTATCTTTAAGATTTTCAAATTTGAATTCAGAATTAACATTAAGATTTTCAAATTTAAATTCAGAGTTATCCTTAAGATTTTCAAATTTGAATTCAGAGTTATCCTTAAGATTTTCAAATTTAAATTCAGAGTTATCCTTAAGATTTTCAAATTTGAATTCAGAATTATCCTTAAGATTTTCAAATTTGAATTCAGAGTTATCCTTAGGATTTTCAAATTTGAATTCAGAATTATCCTTAAGATTTTTAAATTTGAATTCAAAATTATCATATTTAATTTCTAAATTATCAGAATTAAAATTAAGATTAATTTCAGAATTAATTTTAGAAATTAATGAATTAACATTAAGGATTAAAGTGTTGATTTCTGATATTTTAACATTATCGATATTTTGTAATTGGGCATGCAGAATATTAACTTGACTATTCACAAAATTTAACTTTTCAGAAAAATTATCTAAATTATTTAGATAAGCTAGTGCAGGAATTTTAAAAATTTTCGGAACATAAATTCTGCGTACCTTTGCCGGACACTTATTTTTGTAGTGTCCGTATTTTTCGCACTTGAAGCATTTAATGTGATCTTTGTTCCTCCAACCTCCTGGTGCTGGTACGACTTTCGTCGCCAGTGAAGAACGAGTCTTATGAGTAGGGCACTAATTTTTATAGTGTCCTCTCTTCCTACACGTGAAGCATATAATATGGAATTTAAAAACTGGCATTTAAAAAAAAAAAATTGTACCTGATTCACCCCTGGGCTCCCCCTCAACTCCTGGTGTCTTTGCTCCGTCGGCGGTTAGTCCGGTGAAGAGCGGTCTGGCTCTGATACCAATTATAGGACCTGTGTCGTCGATAGAGGGGGGGTGAATATCGACCTTTAAAAATCTTCGCGGTAAATCGTAATCTTTTCAGTTTGTACTTAAACAGAGCATTAGTAGCAGCGGAATATTAAACAGTAAAGTAAAGAAAAAAGACGACAGATTGCATACGGGATTTACTTGGTTCCCAACCCCCCAGGGTCAGTACATCCAAGGCCTAAGCACGGGAATGCCCGTCCACTATTGGTCTCCTTTCTGGACTTTCCGGAGGCGGAGAAACCTGTCTAATAGTGCAATAATTACAATAAAAAATATAGGAAATTCAGTGCAGAATAATAAAAGCAAACCAAAACAAAATGGTCGAAGACTCGGCCGATCTAGACCTCCGAAGTGTCGCGCACTTCCTCCTGGAGCCTCCCGGTCGTAGATCCTTGTCTTTAGCACTTTGTTGTCAGTCAGAAAGCTCAGAATGGATCTTGGAAGTTGTGTACTGAGCCTTGGGGTCGAAGCCCCTTTTATAGGCTTCATTAGGGCGCCTGTGTTGATGGGGGTGCCTCAAGGGGCTTGGTCAAAGCTCATCCTCGCGCTGAACTCGCAAAGTTGATAAACCTACCTTATTGGGCGCCTGTATTGATGGGGGCGCCTGATTCATTCAGGCGCCTGAGTCAATAGGGGCGTCTGAGTCAATAGGGGCGCCTGTATCAATGGGGGCGTCTGTATCAATAGGGCGCCCGGGAAGCTGTTTTTCAGCCTCTTTATGTTTGTTTGCTTGCTTTCTCTTCAGTTTTAGGTACCTGCAAGATACACAAACACAAGGCAAACAAGTAGATAATCTTAACCTTAACGAGATGGTTCTGACTTTGGATTTCCACGAAACCCTAGGTCGAACCGACGCAAGTTCCCACCCCCGGGAACGCGCCTTTCACCTACTCCTTTCAGGAGACGGTTGCCACCCAGTCCATTCGGGTGGACTTTTGCTTAGCCTCCGATACTCTCGGATCTCGAGACGTCCAAACCTCGACCCGTCTCTACTTCTGTCCTTAGTCATCGCTCAGCTATGTTGCTCAATCCCTCGGACCAAGACTTCATGCCCAAACCCTAGGTCCAGGACTTCGGTGCCCAACCCTCGACCAGGACTTCGTGCCCAATTCCCCGAACCAGGTCTTCGGTGCCCAACCCTTGGCCAGGACTTCTTGCCCAGTCCTCGACCAGGACTTCGTGCCCAGCCCTTTGCCAGGACTTAGTGCCCAATCCATGATCAGGACTTAGTGCCCAATTCTTCGAACCAGGACTTATTGCCTAGGTTTACTAGGACTTTCTTTCACTTTGGTACACCTTTCTTGACTCACCCTTCCCTTGTTCAATGTATCACTGACTTAAGTATATTGTCAAACATTGAAATACTTAAAGGAGGATATCACTGATGCAACTTGCACCAACAAGAACATTATCACTATTTCTTATTTGGACAAGAAAGGTTTCTTGTTTATATTAAAAGACAAATGTTGTTCTATAGTTTTACATGATATGTTATATTATAGTGCACCTCTTATGAATAGACTATATGTTATAGACTTTGAAACCCCAATCTATAACATATGTACCAAAGGGTTCAAATCTAATGATTTGAACCAAACATATCTCTAGCATTATCATTTGGGTCACATAAATGAGAGTCGCATATCACAGCTTTATAAGGATGAACTTCTAGACTCATTTGATTTTGAATCATATGTGACATGTGAATCTTATCTTCTAGATAAGATAATAAAGACTTCTTTTAGTGGGCATGGTGAAAGAGCAACTGACTTTTAGGACTCATACATACTGATGTTTGTGACCCTTTCAATATAGCAGCTGGAGGAGGCTATCAGTAGTTCATTATTTTTACTGATGATGTTAGTAGATACGACTATGTGCATCTAATTAAACACAAGTCAGAATCCTTTGAAATGTTCAAGGAATTTAAGAATGAAGTACAAAACTAACTTGGCAAAAGTATTAAGATGCTTTGATCAGATCAAGGTTAGGAATACCTTAGTCAAGAGTTTCTGACCATCTTGCTAAGTGTGAGATCATATCTCAACTTACTCCATCAGGAACATCACAGTGGAATGGTGTATCGGAGAGGAGAAATTATACTTTATGAGATATGGTAAGATCAATAATGAGTCAGACAGATATTCCTACTTTCTTCTGGGGATTTACTCTAGAGATGACTATTTTCACACTTAACCGCGTTCCATCTAAAGCCGTCATAAAAACACTATATATGATATAGATTAGAAAGAGTCCCAAGATGTTTTTGTCAAGGATCATACGGTTGGCAAGAGGGGGGGGGCGAATTACCCCTGCAAGATATAAGACTATCTTTTGTCTTTCTTAAACAAAGATGGAGGTTAATTCAATAGAAAAATAATAACATTAGAAATAATAAGCAAACGAACCAGAGGTATAGATAATTTACTTGGTTTACAACCAAGAAGGTTGCTAATCCAAGGCAAAGTGAAGCACGATCTCCTGATTAACTCTTTGGAGGCGGAGAAGCCTCTTTACAGATTTAGAACTCAAAAAATAGAAGAAAAAGTTAAAGAAGAATTTCGTGTATAATTGAATTCATGAAAGTAACTATGTTCTGGAGTCTATTTATAGCCCCAGTGAAAGTCTATCCGGTTGTTGACGTGGCCCTATACGGGCGCTTGATAACCATCATTTTGTTGATTATTTTCGGCTCTAAAATCCATGTTTGATCCACATTTTATATGCTTAAGTTTGCAATTTTATTAGGTTTCATGTATTTTCCCTATTTTGGCTTTTAATTCTAATCTTTGTATATTTGGGATATTTTTTGCACTAAATTTGAATATCATTTTGTAGGCTTCAATTGATCATGGACCTAGATCAATTTGGGTCAGACTTGAGTCAGGATTGGATCCAGATCAAAAGAATCAAGCATCGGATTAATAGGAGTCGTCCATTCCAGAGAACGGCTAGATCTGAGCCATCGGTCAACTTCTGGTCGATCCGAGTCCAAGATAGAATCAATCATGACCAGAGATCAAGATCTGAAAATTTCAGCCAAATCAGAAGTGATCTGACCGTTGGATCGAGCTCAAGATGTTCTAGACCATCCATTCAAGAAAAAGGAAGATCTGGACCATCCACCACTGATCTAGTTAATCCGAGCTGGGGATAGGTAGATCAGGACCATCGATTGGGATCTGTGGAGTTTGGTTCAGATCAGAAGAGATCCGACCGTTGGATGAAGTCAGATTGATCTCAGCCGTCTGTTGCTGCCATCCTATGATTGAACCCAAAAGCTGGGTTAACTCAAGCTGAGCTCTGGCTGGGCTGAACTTACCCAAGGCTGGACTGAGCCAATTGCTAGCTGAGGTTGACTGAACCCAAAGGGGCTGAGCTGAATCCAAGCTGGAATGGACTGCTGACTGGGTTAACTTGAAGTTGGCTGAGCCAAACCCAATCGCTGCAGCCAGGGACACAAACAAAAGGAAGCGATCGCGAAAGCTAGGGGGATCGGCCACACACACAGAGATCCCGACTCACTCCATCCATCTCCACTTCTCCATTTTTCGTCGCCGCCGGCCATTGCACAAGCTAGGGATAGGGGGTTCCGAACCCTAGCTGGCCGGAGGTCCATTCCTTCTTCTCCTCCAGCTCTCTCTCGGGTTGAGGGAAGGTAGGAAGAGAAGATCTCCATCCACCATCGCCGCCGATCGCAGCTAGGTCTAGGGAGTTCCATCACCGCACCTTCTTCCTCTCCTCCAACCATCATTTTCCATCTCCACCGCACGCCATCGGTTCTTCACCGATTTCCGGCATTCTTTCAGTAGCTAGCCTTCATCAGATCCAACAACAGTTTTTCCTTCATCGCACAGCTCTTCATCAGATCTGGCAACCACTTTTTCAATTCCGGCAGCTAGCAGATTTTTTCCAGCAGCAACTCAATTCATTTGGCAGCAGATCTTCATTTCCAGCAGATTTCTTCAGCAATCTCCTTTCAGCAATTTCAATTCCTTCGCAGCATTCACAGCATCTTAGTTTCCATTTTCAGCAATTCATTTCCATTTTTCACAGCTTCCTTCCGACATCAGCAGTACTTCTTCACAGCAATTCCCACAGAGCAATTCAGCAGCCAGCAAATTGTTTTGATGGTTGATTGTTCTTAATTGAGTTGTTTGTGATTGATTGTCAAAATGTTTGTATTGGATAGATCTTTCCCGTTTCAAATTGCACTTACTTGAAGTAATTTTTAGCATGTCTATCATGTGTTCGATCAAATGCCTCTTAGAATAGTTAGTTTCAATTGTGATGTTTCTTAGTTGTTTAAGTTTCGTTCTTAGTTGCTCTTCCTATTGCTTTTAGTTATATGTCTTCATTACATGCAATTATGTTAGGTTAGACTAGATTTCTTAAATGCTGTAGGTTTTGTTCCATGTTAGTTTTGTTGATGCTTAATTTTTAGTTGTTCTTTTCTTTACTGCACTTGTAATCAGGTTAAATTAGATTCCCTTACCTGTACTGTCTTTCCTTAATTAGACTAGATTTCATACCTGCTTTGCTATGTCTTTTCGTAGTCTTAAAGTTCAAACTCAATCCCCAGTTTAATATCAAAAATTCAAAAGCAATAAAATACGATTCTGAGAATTATCATGTACCAACTACATTCGTTGGGAGACGACTCGAGTTACTCTATGCTACATTAGTTTAGAGGAATTCGATACTTAAATTGTATTTGAAACCGTGACACGACAGAAACGGTCATCAGCGCCCGAGTGCATACGGGCGCCAAACACATGGCTCTAGGCTTATCCTCTTCGCAATGGCCGCAAACGACCACTTTTGGATGAAGTTTGGACTCACAGGTATCTGAGTCGATTCAGGCGCCCCCATGCCCGGGCGCCTGAGTTTGACTCTAGTGTCCGAGTTGACCTAGTCAACATGTTGTTGACCGGTCTTCCGTCCAGTCTTCTTGGGTGATCTCGGACCTTCCAAAGTTGGGCTCAGCCAAACCCTCCTCCGGCCTTCTCCTCGAGCATGTTTCCTCCTGCTTCTCGTCCCTTGGACGGTGCATCATTCTTCTCACTCCACCAGCGTACTCTTCCGCAGTCCTCTGCTTACCTTGGATGCACAGAGCCCATCGACTCCCTTCCTGCGCCATCCTACTCAACCGTTGCGTCTTCCGCTCAACTTCCTATGCTCTTAAGCTCCTGCACACTTAGACATAGGGATTAGATACCAACATGACCTAACTTGACTTGATTGACCACATCAAAACTCACCTGGGGTACCGACAATCTCTCCCTTTTTGATATGCATCAACCCGAGTTATGTTAGGGTTAAACAACATATAGAAACAATAGTAATAAATTTTTGATAGTACAATTCAAAAAAATTTGGAATTCAAAAAAAAAGGAGTTTAGATCTCTTTTTAACTTAATCCTATTTTCTCCCCCTTTGATCACATAAAAAAACATGTTAAGAGTAAAATCAAATTAAAAAGAAATGTTTAAACTAGATTCTTATAAAAATTTAACTATGTTAGAAGGAAAAATTAAAGTGAATTATGACAAGAAATAAACATGAGTAATTTTAAAGGCAAATACATTTTGAAAAAAAAAATCCACAGAAAATTTTTTATACACCCAAAATTTTTGATAACATATCACTGGTAATATTTAATCTCTAGAAAATCTAATTTTTCAAAAATCAATCAAAAATTCTTTTTAAAATTAAAAATTTGATTATCGATAAAAAAATTTATAAAAAATTAATCTTAGTAAAAAATTACTCAAATTTTTATTTAAGTTAGAAATTTAGCAAACTCATTCTGAAAAAATTACCAAAGGAGGATAAATTTTTAAAGTATAAAAAAATAATTTTGAATTCAAAATTAAAATTTTTTGAAAGAAATAATTTTAAAATTAGATTTTGACTTAAAATAGATTTAAAAATTTTTCTTAATAGTCAAATGATAGTCTATAAATCCTTAAAAATCAGAAAATTAATTTTTATGTATTTTTAAAATTTAAAAATCAATTTTGAATGAAAATCCATAAAAATTTAACTAACGGTCAAAAAAATTTAAAAAAAAATTGAGCAAGGACAAAATTGAAATCTGTAAAAAAAAATTTCAAACCGAATTTTTATAATCATTAAGTATTAAAAAAATTAAAAAGGTAGCAATTAAAACATCAATTAGCAATTAATAATCAAACATTAATTTGCAAAAAGAATTTACCAATTTAACACAGACTTTGGTATCCAAAACAGTACAGGGTTAACTATAGGGATAAAGTTTTTAGGCACTTTTATAATTTAACCTTTCTAATATCTAAAATACCAATTTAGTCTTCCAACATATTATGTTTAGAATTTTGATAACAATTTAGATTTTTATAAGTGTAATCATTTTTCAATTTCTTTATCTGAGCCATTAATTTTTTATTTTTTATTTTTTATTTATCATCTAGTTCAAGTAGGCATGTAGAAGCTAATTATTTTTTCAAGTCTAAATTTGTATTTTCTAATTTACATATAGAATTCATCATTACCTTAATACCTGAATAAAGTTGATCAGGAGATAAAAAATATACCTCACTTACCATATCGTTTTTGAAGTCCGAAGCTCCTCCTTAGTCACTACTATCTTATAATGTGGCTCCCCCTTCATCAATGCTTTCTTCTTCTTGGTAGATGGTCATCAGCGCTAGTCTGGCGTGTAACTTGAGATTTAATTCATCCGATGAGGATTCTCCCACGTGGCCTTCAGGTTATTGTGTTTGTATTTGTTCACCTTTAGCCTTCGACAATTCTCCTTGATGTGTCCTTCTTCTTCACAATTGTAGCAATGGATCTTCCTTTGCTTCTTACCCAGCACTTTATTGAACCTTTTAGCTTTGAAATACTTAGATAATTTTCTACCATATATGTCGTGTCTTCTTCATCTTCTGAAGATTCCTCCTCATGCTGAATCTTCCTTGTGCTTAGGACGATATTGTCTATCTTATTATTTCCTGTGCACCGAGATTTATGAAGTTTTAATGTCGAGAATAATTACTGTAAGGTACTTACCTCAAGATCCTTAAAGATGTAGTATGCATCTATTACGGAAGTCTAGTCCAGGGTTCTCGAGAAGGCGTTTAAGGCATACTTTTGTGTGTTGTGACTTGTTACTGTTTATCTAAGGTTCTTAAGTCCCGTGATCAGCTCTTTGATTTTGGCGTGCAGTTGGGCAACTGATTCTCCTTCTTTCATTTAGAGGTTGCTGAGTTAGTTACAGAGCACATCTCATTTTGTCAGCTTTGTTTTAGAGGTACCTTCATGAAGCTCCAAGAACGTTTCCCAAAGTTTCATTGTTAATTTATAGGTTCTGATGCGATTAACTTCTTACGTCGGTAGAATGGTTAGCAGATGAAATTTTGCTTTCCCGTTTGCCACAAATTTTGTTTGGTCCTTTGTCCACAGGCTTTCTTCTTTGTCTTTATCGTCGGTGTCTTTGGGAAATTCAAAACAATTTTTCATTGTTAATAATAATTCAAAATTTGTTTTAAAAAATATCTGCATTTTTCGCTTCTACAAAGCGAACTCCCCCTCGAACTTTGGCAGGAAGATAACTGGTCTGACCATTTTGTACGTGCTTCAGTTGACGGTTAGTCCTTCTACAGAATTCTTACTCTGTCAATCATTTGTCGGGGATCGTGCGATCGGCAAGAGGGGAGTGAATTTCCCCTACAATATATAAGACTATCTTTTGTCTTGCTTAAATAAAGATGGAGGTTAATTCAAAAGTAAAATAATAACATTAGAAATAATAAGCAAAAAAACAAGAGGCACAGATAATTTACTTGGTTTGCAACTAGGAAGATTACTAATTTTCCAAGGAAAAGTGAAGCTCGATCTCTTGATTAACTTCTTAGGGTGGAGAAGCCTCTTTACAGATTTAGAACTTAGGAAACATAAGAGAAACTTAAAGAAGAATTTCATATACAATTGAATTCATGAAAGTAACTGAGTTTTGAGGTCTATTTATAGCCCGAGTGAAAATCTATCTAGTTGCTGGCGTGGCCCTATACAGGCGCCCAAGTGCATATGGCCACCTAAGACGTGGCTCCAGGCTTATCCTCGTCGCAACTGTTGGAAACGCGGATGGCTAGAGAGGGGGGGGTGAATATAGCCAGACACAAATCTTCTTGCTTTTGAAATCTTTCTGCACTTAAGTTAGCCGCAGCGGAAGCAATACAAGCATAACAGCAGAAACAGAAATGCAGTAACTGAAAACAAACCAAGCAGTCGCTAACAAGGATCGTTTACAAGGTTCGGAGATAACTTGCCCCTACTCCTTGGCGTGCCCTTAAGGTGGGCGATCCCTTGATCGTCGGCAGATCAAGCCCCGGTGACCCGAATAAAATAGCGCCTCCTTCTCGGTGGAGAAACCTCTCCACACGCGTCTCAATAAGATACAAGGTAAGCTCACGAGACTAAGAGAAGGATAGCTCACAAAGATGAAACAAGAACGCTCAAGCACCAAGCAACAGAGAGCACAATACATAGCCCAGCCAAACTCCTCAAGTTCCTATCTATTTTTCCGTTGTCGCTCCTCTGCTTCTAGCCTCGTCTTAAGCATCTGCTCCCTTCACCAGGCTCTCCATCAGCATCCACTGAAGCCACAGCCTGACCCCCTGACTTCCTGAGCACTCAGTCCACTGAAGACCCTCTCCAGCTGAGCCTCCGTCAGTTGCCAGCTTCTCTCCAGACGCCGTTGAGACCTGAAACAAGGAAACAGCCAAACCTGCTCCATGGAAAGCCTCCCATTGACTCTCCTCCAATGTTTGAATCATCCCTGTAAAGCCTGCACACTCCAATAGAAGCTTAGCAACTCATATCAACATATATCAGCAGTGTATCAGAGAATCGGCAGAGAAAACAGCGCGATCAGAGCTTCTGACAGCGTATTTGAATTAAAGTTCTGCTCCTGATCGGTCACCAGACCGATCAGGAAGGACCCTGATCGGTCACCAGACCGATCAGGAAGGACCCTGATCGGTCACCAGACCGATCAGGAAGGACCCTGATCGGTCACCAGACCGATCAGGAAGGACCCTGATCGGTCACCAGACCGATCCAGCAGTTTTCTGCACACTCCTGATTGGTCCCCAGACCAATCAGGCTCTAGCCTGATCGGTCACCAGACCTATCAGGCTGCTTCCTGACCGATCAGGAGTCATCCTGATCAGTTATAGTGAGAACCTCGCGACACTTGATCGTTCTCTAGACCGATCTGAACAGTATCCCTGATCGGTCACCAGACCGATCAGAAGCAGATCAGTAAGGTCCCCAAAATCCACTGTATGCTCCCTGATCGGTCACCAGACCGATCAGGAGCCAAGCAGTGAGTAAACTGTCTTCTCCCTGATCGGTCACCAGACCGATCAGGAGCAGAGCAGTAGGTTCCCAATCTCACTATATGCTCCCTGATCGGTCACCCGACCGATCAGCCATCGCTGGATCGGTCACCAGACCGATCCACGACGGAGCAGCGTGCCAGATTCCCTGATCGATCACCAGACCGATCCAGGGACTCAAACTTAGCCCTCCAAGCTAAGTTTTCATCCACCTTAGCCCTCCAAGCTAAGGATTTTTCACCTAACTCTCCAAGTTGAGAATTTGCACCTAACCCTCCAAGTTAGGACTTTTCACCTAGCCCTCCAAGCTAGGACTTTTCACCCAACCCTTCCGAATTAGGACTTTTCCAAACCTAGCCCTCCAAGCTAGGACCTGACCCTCCAAGCCAGGACTTTTTCACCTAATCCTCCAAGATGGGAATTTGCACCTAACGCTCCAAGTTAGGACTTTTCACCTAGCTCTCCAAGCTAGGACTTTTCACCCACCTCTTCCGAATTAGGACTTTTCACACACCTAGCTTCACTCACTAGGACCTGGCTTCACTCACCAGGGTTTTGGTCACCCGGCTTCACTCACCGAGACCCGACTTCACTCACCGGGATTTCAACCTAGCTTCACTCACTAGGATTTCCATCACCTGGTTTCACTCACCAGGACCCAGCTTCACTCACCGGGATTTCATGCCCAGTCCCCGACCAGGACTTAATCCACATTCATTCAACCAAACTTAAATCATTGTCAAACACCAAAACAACAACCGGGTCAAACTGCATCAACAATCTCCCCCTTTTTGTTGTTTGACAATCCGATTTAAGTTTAGGTATCAAACAATTGAAGTCCGTTCAATTCTCATAGGGGAATCATGATCCTCCCCCTATAATAACCATAAACTTAATCAGTCATTTTCTCCCCCTTTGTCAAACATCGAAAAGGGTATGGTTATTAAGTTTAAGCATCAAACACCCCCTCAACCAAGGGTCTCCCCCCAAAATAATCAAAGGATAATTTTTGAATTGCATATGAGAGGCATATATCATAAATGTGTCATGGCAACAATGTATACGCATCATATGACAACAATTATCGCAGTTCCATCAGACTGATGATCGATATAGAAAAATTTTTGATTTATCTATGAACGATCAATTTTCAAAAAAATTTCTGTAATTCTGATTCGTACAAGATTGGACTGCATTAGCACTTGGACTTCCATGTGAAGACATATACAGAAGTATATCATGGTCAAATACGTATATGCTTCATAGGACGAGTAAGGAATGCAACTGTATCTGAAACATAGTCCTGATTAGTCTGGTCTGTTGATTACGTGATACAGAAGAATATCTGATTAGTCTGGGGAGCGATCAGATTTCAGAAAAATTTCGAAAACTCTGTGTAAAATACGGCAATTCGAAAATCCAGACCAGAAAATTTTTCGGGATTTTTTTTTCGGATAGAGTCTAGGGTTTCCGGCCTACGGGAGGAGCCCAAGGGGCTTTATTGTAAAAACTTAAAACTTATCAAGAGTTTACAGGTAATCTCTTAAATTACGGAAGGGCAAATAACCTAACCCTAGAGATTTATGGAGGTGAATTAAAATATAGCATATGGTTAAATGGTTAAAACCTTTACCTTAAAGGTTTAGTCGAATTACAGAAAGTTGAGGGATCTTTTTGCAAAAGACTCCATTATTAAAGTTCTCCCGAGCCCTAGCCGCCCGAAGCAAAGCAGCCGACGCCCGACTCCTCTTTTCTTCTCCTCCCCTCGTGCCCTAGCCGCAGACGCGCCACTCTCTTCCTCATCTCTTCTCGTGTGCCCTAGTCGCCTGTCGACTCCTCTTCTCCCTTCGCTCGCAGCAGCGCACGCCTCTGCCCTCTCCACGCGAAGTCCATCCCCGCCGACGTCGACGGGCCACCCGATTCCCCTTTGTCGCTGGATCATTGGAGCCCAACTGCCCATTTCCCTTGCCGGATTTGATGCAAGGGTGATGGCTCCCGATTGATCAAACCTTAAGTAAGGTGTTGTTTGTTAGGTTATTTTTGATATGATTATGGTGATAGTTGATTCGCTAGATTTGGTTTCTTTAATAGTTTTGGTTTTTGAATCAAAATCGTGTGATGGTTTTGAGTGGTACCTTGGAGTTTAAATTGCAGCTTGGTGGCTATTGAATTGTCAAGGGCAGATCTGAGATGGGTGGGTTACCTGTGCAATCTCTGATCGCTGGATATGAGAAGGAAATTGACGTCGCCGCCATTTCAGGTGAGTTCGGCTATTAGTGTTGATGCTCGGATGCTTGAGCTTGCTGATTTGGGTTGAATATTGGATGAATCTGCCTGTTTCGGTTTTAGTTGTCTGCTGTGGGTTGAAATATTCTAGCTATGGACTGATCAGATTGAGGATTTTAAAGACAGATTTGTTTTGGAAACTAGGTAGATTGTATATTGATTGGATTGGGATTTAGTTAGTTTGGTTGTCTGTTGGGGACCGGTTCTTGATCTTGATATGGTTTTTGATCAGTTCTAAAAGGGGTGTTGACCGTGAGCCTCACTTGATGTATAGGTGGTTTTGTTGTCTGGGTTTGTTGACTTTCCATGCTGTGAGGTATTGGAATGAATCTGAGTTGTGGTTTGGAGCTTTGTTGGGAGTTTGAAATGGTGTAAGCTGCCTCATGAGTATACTTACTTTGAGCTGCCTGTGAGGTTGAATTCTATTGGTTGTTGAGGTTTGGTTTGGAGTTAAGGTCAGTTGATTCCCTTCAAATAGGAAGCGGTGTTTTTATTTGGGATTTTATGGGGGAATAAGTTTATTCTGTTTAGTCTTGTTTCTGATTGATCTGTTTTGGAAATTTATCCCTGTTTGGATTGTTTTGGTTTGAGATATATGTGGGGCATTTGATCATGAAAGCCCTGGTTGGATGGAATTAGAGGTTAGGTGAGCTATTGGTTGAACTGCGAATTAGGTTTAAGTTGAGATTAAACCTAATAAATTAAACTGGATAACTCGGGTTTCGAAAACCTAACATGAATCTAATCTAGGCAACTTGAGATAATTGTGGTTATTCATTTAATTGTAATTAATTAAATGAAACGACGATAATTAGAGCGATCATAATTACTTGAGATAACTCGTTTAGCTAATAAATTACATATTATTGTAGCTAAACATTATGCCTTTGATACAGGGCATGGATTGGATTATTAGCGGGTGGTTCTTTGTGCTTTGATACGGACTCCTACTCTTGGAGGTGGGTACCCTTTGACTTATCTCTTATGATATTGTCATTTTGTTATGCATAGACTGTTATAGATAGCAGTAAGATTATACGCTATCCCTGTTTATTATACATGATCTGGATACTTGTTGGTTATCCCTGTTTATTATACCTGATCTGGATACTTGTTGGTTATCCCTGTTTATTATACATGATCTGGATACTTGTTGGTTATCCCTGTTTATTATACCTGATCTGGATACTTGTTGGTTATCCCTGTTTATTATACATGATCTGGATACTTGTTGGTTATCCCTGTTTATTATACCTGATCTGGATACTTGTTGGTTATCCCTGTTTATTATACATGATCTGGATACTTGTTGGTTATCCCTGTTTATTATACCTGATCTGGATACTTGTTGGTTATCCCTGTTTATTATGCCTGTCCTGGATACCTGTGGTTTATCCCTGAGTTATTGTGCTGTTAGTTCCATACAGTACCAGGTAGTGTCATAACTATATGTATGCTTAGAGATCGTGATGTATCTCCTGCCTTTGACCTTGAGAGATCTGTAGTTTCGACCAGTATACCTTGTAGGATTACCTGTATTTCCTGTTGTAGGATTTCAGACTGAGACCTAGTATACTGAGGACTTGGGAGGGAGGTATGTGTATCTATCATACACCATCCTTGCACTGTTGCATGCCGGCGATCAGCGACTCCCTTGTGGTTGAGCCTAATCGTCTTCCGGCACATGATATGCACACACGACCACTCATGGGTTAGTGGATACCGCTGGGTGTGTGCATTTGCTCTGTATTGCTCCGCTCGTCCGCTCAGGGGTAGTGGTTTCAGAGCGTGGTAGCAAGCAGGGATCCCTTCTCTACCCATAGACCAGAGAAGATGAGAGAGATATCTCCCCCATATATACATGGGGCGGAGCGATAGCTCCACCAGCATCCTGTCCACTCGGTCACTCAGGAGCAGTGATGGCAGAGTGCGGACAGTGTCACAGCTCTACTCCACTCGGCCGACACAGTATCGCCTGTCTCGGTGGCTTGACTGGAGTTAGGGGGTGACCATGGCATTGCACCATGTGCATATTTTGCATCGTGCATTGTTTGCTGCACTTGATTTCTGCACTTGATTGACATGCATATACTGGATACCTGTATACCCTGGTTTATATGTTATACTTGTTCCATAGGGATTTATTTCACCCTCTGCAGGATAAATGGATTTTGGTATGTATCTTTATTCAGTATCTTCAGTATACCCCTTTCCTATTGTTCATATGGGCTGTATCAGCGTAGACTCCTATTGTTATTATAACATGCTATGCATATCTACTGGGTATTCGCTGAGTTTATGGACTCACACCGTTGCCATATGTTTTATTTCAGGTAGAGATACTTGGAGTCGCCAGAAGAGCCCAGCAGCCAGTCCCTACCCATCGTGACCGTAGGATTTTGTTTTGTACTTGTTAGTGCATTGTTTTATTTTCCGTTTAGCGATTTGTATATGTCCTATGTGTCGTGTGCCCTAAAGGGCTTTTGTGTATTGGTTGTTTCGTCGTAAGTCAGACCGGTCCGCAGTCAGGTATGATTTACTTAGTTGTCTGGTGCTTTTATGTCATGTTTATCTATTTTGGAGGCCTGAGGCCCAATTAAACTGCGTGGTGATGTTTATTATATTCTGTGTATGTGTAAATTGTCCGCCGGACAGGGGAGGTGTTGTCCGATTTTCTATTGGATCAGCGACTCCTGGGTCTCGGGGCGTGACACTCTGATACGTTCCTGATCAGACTGCATTAACAATTTGCATCCCATAACAGGAGAGAGGACTCTATTGATATTCGTCATTTCAGAAAAAATTTCTGAAACACGACATTAAGAACAAGAGTCATGACTCAACAAACCCTTTATTATGAATTTGAACATTCCAACATAGATTTGTATCAAATCACTATTAAGTACCAGGTTTGTATCACATGAACAATTTTGTGCTCCCTTAGTACCAGGTCTGTACCAATGGGTGATCAAATATGTTTCAATTGTAAACGGATTGTATCATGTTTGTTTATAGTATGATCATTAAACTGATACAATTCGACGAGAGGAGATCGGACTGAGGAGTTTTGACCCAATCATGGAACTTACTGATCAGTGTTGATCTGATCGGTCACCGGACCGATCAGAGGGATCCCTGATCGGACGGTGGACCGATCAGGTTCAGCACAGAATGTTTTCTGAGTTCCAGATTTCAGAAACTCTGAAATCAAGTTTGTTTCAGTTCTTAGCCGTTCCCAAACCCTAACTCAATTGGTTTTAATTTGTTTGATTCTAAAGAAGGGTTTCCCTTATTACAAATAAACAACATGGTTTATGTCCCTTAACTAAATCAAGATTCATCAAGGCATGATCAGTTTTTGCTAAACATGAACTTGAATATCAGTCAAGTGGAAAAACAAGCAAGTCATGGAACTTAAAACATCATAAACTATGTGATCTTGCTGTTCTTAACCAAAATTAGGTTTGTGTCAATTTCAATGGATGATTAAAATCCTAAAACATTCTTATGTCACATTATGATTAAAGAATGATCAAATTCCCAAAACCAGGAAAAACATAAATTGAAACAATAAAACCAATTGTCCTAAGCAATTCATGACAAGGGCAAGCTATGTGCTTCACTCACCAGGGTTTTGGTCACCCGACTTCACTCACCGAGACCCGGCTTCACTCACCGGGATTTCAACCTAGCTTCACTCACTAGGATTTCCATCACCTGGCTTCACTCACTAGGACCCGACCTCACTCACCGGGATTTCCACCACCTGGCTTCACTCACCAGGACCCGGCTTCACTCACCGGGATTTCATGCCCAGTCCCCGACCAGGACTTAATCCACATTCATTCAACCAAACTTAAATCATTGTGAAACACCAAAACAACAACCGGGTCAGACTGCATCAACAGCAACGGCCACGAACGGCTACTTTGCATGAAGTTTGGGCTCACGAGTGCCTGAGTCTATTCGAGCGCCCGAGAACATGGGCACCCGAGTTCAACCAGGCGCCCCATGCCCGGGCACCTGAGTTTGACTCGTGTGCCCGAGTTGACCTGGTCAACATTTTGTTGATCAATCTTCCAGCGGGTTTTCTTGGGTGATCTCAGAACTTCTAGAGTTAGGCTTACCTGAACCCTCCTCCGTCCTTCTCCTCAAGAGTGTTTCCTCTCGACTTCTCGTCTCTCGGACGTCGCGCGCATCTTTCTCACTCAACCAGCATACTCTTGCGTAGTCCTATGGGTCCCTTGGATGCACCAAACTCGTTGGCTCCCTTTCCGTGTCATCCTTCTCGACCGTTATATCTTTAGCTCGACTTCCTGTGCTCCTAAGCTCCTGCACACTTAGACATAGGGATTAGATACCAATATGACCTAACTTGACTCGGTTGATCACATCAAAACTCACCTGGGGTACTTACAGTCTTTTATGAAAATTTGGGATTATAAGGTTTACATTCGACGTCAAGTCTCAGAGAAACTAGGACTCAAATCAAATAAGTGTTATTTTTGTAAAATACCCCTAGGAAACGAAGAGATATTACTTTTACAATCCCACACAAGGCAAAGTGTTTATCGCTCGAAATGACATTTTCCTAGAACGAGCATTTATTTGTAGAAAAACTAGTTGGAGTAAAATCTATCTTGAAAATTTTCAAGAAAATGGTACTGAGGTCTTGATGGAAATTGAACAAGTGGCACAAAGTATTGTGGATCATGAGTTTGTTATATAAAAAGTTGTAGACCAACAACCTATTTGAAGCTCTACCCAACTATGATAAAATATGTCATCAACCTGAGAGATATTCATTTATCTTGTCCGACAATGATGATGTAATGCTTGTTGATTTGAACGAGCCTACATTCTATCAAGAAGCTGTGATGATCCCAGATTATGAGAAATAGCTAAAGGCCATAAGGTCTGAAATGAAATCCATGTACACTAACCAAGTATGTGTTAGTGATATGAGAGAAGTGTCCTAAGGCAATCGTCTTATGATTGTAATCATTTATTTTAATAAATGAATATTCACTATTTGAGTATACATGTTTGTGTATTTGATTGAGATC
>JAGFNQ010009051.1:0-55422 GCA_024364735.1 Boesenbergia rotunda | reverse complement strand
TTCATTTCTAGTGTCTAAGGGGTTTAGGAGAGGAACAATTGACCCTACATTGTTCCTAAAATCTAAGGATAAGGAAATATTTGTTGCCCAAGTCTATGTAGACGATATCATTTTTGGGTCAACAAATAATGACTTCCTACAAGAATTCATCAAGTGTATGGAAGATGAATTTGAGATGAGTCTTGTAGGAGAGTTAACCTTCTTCTTAGGCCTTCAAGTTAAGCAAACTAATGAAGGTACACATGTCTTTCAAACCAAATATGCTAAGGAGATGTTAAAGAAATTTGGTTTAGAAAATGCTAAGGTAGCATCTACACCCATAGGAACCAATGTGAAAATGGATAGTGACATTGAAGGGAAAATGGTAGACTCTAAACAATATAGGAGCATGATTGGTAGCCTCCTATACCTAACCGCTAGTAGACCCGACATACTTTTTGCGGTAGGTATGTGTGCAAGGTACCAATCTTGTGCCAAAGAGTCCCATTTGGTTGTAGTTAAGAGGATCTTAAGGTATGTAAAAGGGACCCTCAATGTCGGACTTTGGTATCCTAGAACCTCTAGTGTTGACCTAATTGGATACACCGACTCGGACTATGCGGGTTGCAAGTTAGATAGGAAGAGTACAAGTGGAGGGTGTCAATTCCTTGGGTCTTCCTTAGTTAGTTGGAGTAGTAGGAAACAACCATGCGTTGCCCTATCAACAACGGAGCGGAATATGTGGCAATGGGTGGGTGTGTTTCCCAACTCCTTTGGATCATGCACACCTTAGAGGATTATGAGTTACATTACACCAAGGTCAAAGTCTTGTGTGATAATGTAAGCACAATCAACTTAACCAAAAATCCGGTTCACCATTCTAGGACAAAACACATTGAAGTGAAACATCACTTCATTAGAGACCATGTGGCAAGGGGAGACATAGAACTACACTATGTTGAATCAAAGTCGAACCTAGCCGACATCTTTACCAAGCCTCTTCCCGAATCGGAGTTTACATCCTTAAGAAGAGGCCTTGGAATGTGTTTTGTGGAAGTATAGGATGAACTTGGAGATATTAGCTTTGAAAAAGGGTGCTTGATCCATTAGGGTGATACATTTGGCTCACTTGTGCTTGTGGCACATTGTTGAACCATTGAGAGTATCAAAATATGAAAACTAGACCAACTATGGGGAAGGCAAGTGTTTAATCAATGGATACTTTGCCCAAAGATCATAGTTGGACATTTTAATCATTGGAAAACCATTTTATACTTTATATACTTTGCCATGCTTTTAAAAGTCATATGATTGCAAAATTGGTTTCAAAGTTTGATACAAAATGTAGTGGTTTTCAAAACTTTTAGATTTTTATCAAAAGTCATGCATGTTTGAAATTTTATATGGTTTAATATTTTTCCCTGATAAAGTATAACATTTCAAACATGTATGTAAAATTTTACACTTTTGGAATTTTCTGAAATTTTCTGGGAGTTTTTGAAATTCGGCAGAAAACCTGAAAAATCAGACTGATAGCGTATCAGTCGACTGCCCCATGGGCAGTCGACTGGCACGTAAGTTTTCAGCTTCTGTGAGAAATTTCAGAAATTGAAAATTCTCTCATATGATACCATGGGTTGTGGTAGCTTGAGGTAATCATTTTGATGATGTCAAAGGGGGAGAATGGGTGGTTTAAGTTAGAATTTCAACTTGAAATTGGAATGGTTTAAGGTGTTCTTTCTAACTTAGAAATTGAATGTTTAAAAATTGGAGAAGACATGGATTAAGGGGGAGGTACCTCTTAGGTTCTGATATGTCTTATATTTTTAACATACTGCTGTTGTTAAGTGGAAACTTAACTTGGATTGTGACTAGAATTGAAAATGGGGGAAGACATAGATTAAGGGGAGGTTACCTCTTAGGGTTCATTATGTCTCATGCTTTTTCAATTGCTATATGTTGCTATTGTTATTTATGACTGTTATTTATCTCTAACTTAAACATATGCCACTCATCAAAAAGGGGGAGATTGTTGAGGCAATCGCCCTTAAATGATTGGAAGATATGGTTTTGATATGTGGGCGAATATGTTTAAGGTTAGAGTGTTGTGTTGTATTTGATGTGTGTGATTGAGTTTGCAGGACTTGGAGAATCACACATGGTGGACATATCCGAGGGACGAGAGCCGAGGGAGGAGAGCTCCAAGGGCAAGCCAGGAAGTGGACTTCAAGGGCACACGTGAAGGGTGGCATGGAGGCAAGCCAAGGGAAGGCTTGCGTGCGCATCCGAGGGACGATAGCCAGAGGAAGAGGACTTCAAGGGGCAAGCCAAGGGAGCAGACCTGAAGGCATACGTGAAGGAGAAGGTCCGGAGTGGCTGGAGCTGAGTTGGGAGGCAGGGCAGTCGACTGGCCTTGTGCAGTCGACTGCCAAAACCCACAGAAAGTTTGCAGCCTCGGACCAGTCGACTGGCATTTTGGCAGTCGACTGGTATACCCCGAAACTAGCCGTTGGCTAGCAATTAATGCTAGGCCAGTCGACTGCATTGGGCAGTCGACTAGTGCGGGCTGGACAGATTACGAATCTGTCCTGTTCACCTATAAAAGGAGCACCGTTCTACGTGCACGGTACGGTTCCGTACAGTGACGAAGTGCTGCTCGTGTTGTAGAGTGATTTTTGCTTCCTCTCTCTTATTTCTACATATGTAAAGATGAAGATCTTGCTGTAAAGGTTTCTCCATCTCAAGAAGACTTTTCGATAGTGAAAAGTGTGCTCGCGGCGTGGATCCTTGGACTAGTCACCCATCTGGGTGGATACCAAGTAACCGATAAGTGTTAGCATTGTTTCTAATTCTTTTACATATTATTTCCGCTGCGCTAACAATTCTGTAGAGATCAAAGATCCGCGAAAAAGTGCATTCACCCCCCTCCTCTGCACGCCTAAATCGATCCTTCACATACGCGCCCGACCAAGTAACCAAAACCCTAATACCCCGCGATGCAGCCTATGCCCGGGGTACTTAGGCTTGGTCGCGGACTTACGCGCCCGACCAAGTAACCAAAACCCTAATGCCCCCCGGAGCAACCTATGCCCGGGGTACTTAGGCTTGGTCTGGGACATATGCGCCCGACCAAGTAGCCCCAGACTCTACTACTCCGCCGTGTAGCAGCTGCCCTCTCGGGCACACGGGAGACATAACCGGTTCAGAAACATAGAGAATATAGCATACCCAACTACGGGAGAATCGACAAAGCATCAAAATATCGACACAAGACAGTTATACACACATAAAAGGTATTCGAAAGAATTGTTTATTTTATTTGCAGAAAGAAATACATAAAGATATACATCTCAGAAAGTTACTAAGACACACGCCGAGTATCCGATAGAAAAAGCACCCTTCTGTTCAGGTTTTCTCCGCGCCACTTCCTCCTTTTTTATAGAGTCCCAGGGCTCGAAGTCATTTTCGGGTAGCCGACGGAGTTGGATGCCTGAGGTAACACATGCGTAGTTCAGGTACTTCCTCCGAGTAGTTAGGGACAAAGATGGATGCCTGAGGTAACACATGAGCAGCTCGACCCCATCGGAACACCCCCTCTCTTTTTAACATTCAAAAGGCAGAAAAAGAGGAGGGGGAGTAGTGACTGCAATTTCTCTCTAGAGCATATAAAGACGCGATTCCAGATCGCAGCAGTAGTGATTCTTCTACAGGTCGAGAAAAAACGCAAGGAAGAATCACCCTGACAGAGGGGGGGGGGACAACAACCAGATGGAAATATTCTCAACGAAAAGAAAAACCAGCGGCTGCATCCCCTTCCCTCTTGGTGACAACGTACCCCACAGACATCTTCATCTGCCCGAAGCTTGGAGGAAACGAGCAGCCGATGGTGCATGGGGGTACATCGCCACAGGCCGACCAGGGGTTTGGTGATCAGTAGGAGGCATCATCTCCCCCATGCCCCCTGGCGGACCATATGAGGTCTTTTCTAGACTCCTCAGATAACCCGAGAGTCTCACATCCCTAAGAATCTTCAACGAGACCCCGAGTATCATCTCCACCATGCTCCCCGGTGAGGGTCACAATATAGACGCCTATACCTCTCAGGGGTCCCTCAGCCAAGATCACTACGCTATCTCCAGGGTTGGGCATTGGAGATACCAATAAGGAAGAAAGAAGCGAGCAAGCGGAAGAGATGGAGGAGATGGTACACCCCTCTCCCCCTATTTATGGAGATGATTGCCTTTTCGGGCAGTTATTGCAGGGAGGAGGCAATCACGTCAACAGTTGTCGAAGCGTCGTTTCGACTGGCGCGCCCATGCTGCGCCTAGGAACCCGCGACTCTTAATGAGTCTAATCAATGAGATCGCGAATAATACGGAGGTGACGGTTTGGAAACCGTCCACGCATTTCAGCAGGAAGGATCGACGAGGACCCGCCGCAGACATAAATGTAGGGTACGAAGATCTGACTTAAAGAATTATCAAACACCAGAATCAACCTCGAAGACAATCGACGGTTGGTTAAGTACGTACATAAAGGTAGAAGGCGCATCTCGCAAGAGCACCCATACAAGGAACAGGGAAAATGATTACACTCAGTCAAAATCAATACAACCGGACTTGTCCCTGGGTCAGACCGCTCGGGGCCTCGGGAGAAGACCCTTTACCTAGTTCGGAGGGCATCTACAATCTCGGGTCAGCGTCAGAAGGCAGAAGATGCTCCTTCTTCAGCTTATCGATGGTCCCATGGAAGCCCTACTGTAAGCACTCCATCACCTGACCGGCTATAATGGTGCGAAACTCCTCCGACTCCAGGAACCTCGCTTTGAAGCCCAGCTCAACCTCCTTAGAGTCAGAAGCTTTGGTTGCACTAAGGGTCAGGAGCTCAGCCTCGGCAGCTTCGTAAGAATGCCTTAGCCATGCCAACTCAAAAGCCATCTCCGATTGCTCGGACAGAGCCTCCCTGAGCCTCTCTGAGGTGACCCGCTCGTTCGACCGAGTCTGGAACAGATCATCCTCCAGGACAGAGGCACAGTCAGTGACCATTAGGAGGCCAGACTCCATTTGGACCGATAACTGCTTCTCTCTCGCCTGGAGCTGATCTCTCTCCCGCGTCACATGGAGAAGGTCCTCGATGGTCGACACAACCTTCTCGGACGCCAAGCGTTCTCTATGCCGGGAATTCTGAAGAACCTGCTCCTGGTCCTGCAAGAGCTTCTGCAGATGCTCGACTTCTTCGCGAAGAGCTCTGCTGACGCTTGCCTACATCACTCCTGACTGATGTTCATGATCAGCTACCACTTCCGCCCGCAAGGTTCGATGGAGTAAGGCCTCCACTTGGGGCCCGGAATACAGGCCACGACCAACTATTACGCAATCCTCAACTGCCTGCTATCGCACCGAAAGGTTAATAGTTGGGCAAGAAAACAACCGATGCAATAATAACTCGCACCTTCAAGAGTGTCTCCCGAAGACCGGCTAGCGGTCCAGCCGAGGCTCGCACGACTACCCCTTCCAGAGTACTGGGTGTGTCGCCTCACCCCTCAAGCAGCGGTGAACTCGGGCGAAGGGGAAGTCGTTGGACGGATGGAGCTTCCGATGGCACGATGAAGGGGCTGGAGTCATCCCCTTCGGAAATAGAAGTCTCCTCCAATAAAACCCCCTCAGTCGGAGTCTCCCTTAATTGCACCGGAGGGGAAGATCGCAAGGAGGCCTCCAACGTTGCATCCAACCTCTCCCTCAGTCGATCTAGTTTCATCCGGTATTGAGTGCACAACGTCTTCTTACCCGTGGGAGAGGTGGCTGGGTCGAGGGAGCTGGTAGGAGGCACCGGGACGACTGCTTTTGGAGCGTAGGCCGGCGTAGCAGAGGGAGGAGCTACTGCCTCGGCTGGTAGAGTCGCTTCCTCTAGTACTGAGGGAAGAGGAGAAGAACGTGCAGGACGCTGCTTTTTCCATGAAGGGCCCAAGCTCTTGGAGAGCTGCCGCTTCTGCCGACCGAAGGAACGGGCAGCCGAAGGAGTATCTGAAGGGGGAGACTCCTCGTCCAACCTTTCAGGGCGGACTGCTCTCGAAGAGAAGCCACCCCCGGAAGGAGGATCCACCACTTGATCAGCCTGTTGAGCCGGAGGCCCTTGGCCCCCAGCCGGCGGGGATGTAACAGTAACCTCGACCCTCTCGGGTGAAGCGACCCCATGGGGCAAGACAGCAGACCCCTCAAGGGACTCGGCGGGAGCAGGTGGAGTGTCGGGAGCGATCGGAGGAGGGTTCAGTGCCTCCTTGTCGGCCTCCTCCCACTTGATGAGCTGGCTCATCGCCTTGGCGAACATGACTTCCTCTGCAGAAGCCAAACAGAGAGAGCATCAGTCAGAACCAATGTGCATGGGAGAAAAAGGCGAACAAACCTAGGGTAGGGTTGATCCGCGTTACTTTGGGGCTAAGGCCCAACCGATACATAAGCTCTTCGCTCTGCACCAGCCCCGGGCCACTGAACTCTATACCAGAAAGTACCTCCCTAGCATGCTGGTACACCGGGCTGCGAAGAAAGCTCTCTATGAGAGGAGGAGTTGGCAAATCTGCTATCCAACACAGAGGACTGAAAGATAATGACGGCAGTCGGATGAAGAAGAATTTCTTATTCCACCCCTTATGCGAGGAAGGAAATCCTCCTAAAAACCTATAGCCTGGACGAGCTGCGAAACTAAAGACCCCTCTCGACCCTAACGGGACGAAGAAAGAATGGAAGAGATGCGGGGGTCAGAGGAAGTTCGAAAAGCTTAAAGATGATATACGCTCCTCCCATCTGGGCGAAGGCATTGAGAGCCATCTGGTGAAGGGGGATATCAAAATAAGAAGGTATGTTCGTGAAAAAAGAAGGAATAGGGAAATGGAGCCCTAACTCCATCTGCCCTAAGAAAAAGGTCAGCATACCTACAGGGGGTTCCACGGGCGTTTGACCCACTTTTGGGATGACCATTGCCATCTCGGCCGGGACGCCATAGGCCTTGGTGGCCGCCTGTAAGGCTTCAGGTCTCACTCTCGAGGAAAGGGTCTCATACCACTCCGCGCGGTAGCTTTCCATAATCCCTAAGGAAGAAGACAAGAGAAGAGACAAGAAGGAGACAAGCTACTCACGCGTAGCAGAAGCTTTACGAGGGAGGAAGATGAAGTATGCCCAGTCGCTGAATTGGAAGTGGGGGCTAACGTCCGCCATTTTTCTCTCTTATACCCCGGCAGCCACCTGCCTGGGCACAATGGGGAAGTAACACGTGGAAAGCAAGAAACCGCCTCGCCCAGACAGTCGATTGTCGCGAGCCAGCCATACCGACACAAGGCCATAAGGATTCGTGGAGATGGCCGTTAGCACACGTGGCAGTAAGACATTCGCGCAAGCACCCAGTTACCCTCGAAAAAGGGACCATGCACCTCTATAACGTGGAGATAGACGTCATTATAAGCCTTCGAGAATCGGAGCAGCCTTTTTAGAAAAGGAAGAAGACACAAAAGGGGATCTTTAGAAACTCAGGTCGAAGATGATGCGATCCAAAGGCCCCTCATAACCACTGAGGGCTAGAAGGTGAAGGTTTGTGAGAACTCAGCTTCTTCATCTTTGCACTAGTTCGATCAGTCAGTCACACTTCTTCGATCAAACTTGAAGGGGGGACTTGTGATAGGGTTGAATAAGCCCTGGCCAGGACAAAGGATGAAGAAGCTGCCCGACCCAACAGCGGTAGGTTGAGACAACCCTTCTTCCCGAGTCCCGGGAATCCCCGAGGGCGACGCGCCCGGGAAGGGCAGCTAGAGATCCCTCTCGGGAGCACCTCGGGAGGTGAGGCCCCGAGAGCACCTCGGGAGCTGTGGCATGTGAAAACCCCAAGCTCTTCTCGAGGGGTGGAGTCCCCGCGATAACCGACCTCAGACATTGACCCCCCCTCTCGAGGTATGGATAAGCACCCCCATCAGAAAAGGTCTTCACGACCCCTGAATCTCGCAACGGGCTGAAGCCGATAACGGGGCAGACCTTTTCAATGGATATCCCATGACCACCGAACGAGGAGGGGGACGTGGCTTAAGTACGGGAGATGCGGCACCAACCAGGGGGCACGTCTAGCCCGTCGTCATCGGTATAAAAGGTAGTCCAATCCCTCCGGTAAAGGGGTTACACTCTCTCAACTCTAGACCTCTCTTTTACTTTTCGCAACCTTTCCTTCCTGGCAGATACTGACTTGAGCGTCGGAGTGGACTCCGCCGGACCCCTGTCGGCGTGTCCCATAATGCTTGTGTTAACTTCGCAAACCCCAAGTTTCTCCCCACCTCAGCAACCACCACAGGGGCAATGCTTCAGTGTCTGACCATCGTCGTCGACTCTTTCCGCAACATGTATCAATCTGTGTCAATTATGATTACATTTTGTCTGATTGACAGTGACATGGTATTATATTAAGCCAAACATAATTATGATTAGTTAGTTTGTTTAATTGCTCCAATTATAAATTGCTTCTTGATATGAGATCAGTTTAAATTTATAGAAATTTACTTAGTTAATAACTCATGGATTTAAATTTAATTATGGTTTATTTCACATGATTATCCATATTGAATATTTTATTGTCATTAGGATAACTAACTCATGGATTTAAATTTAATTATGATTTATTTCACATGATTATCCATATTGAATATTTTATTATCATTAGGATACAATGTATATGAACAAGACATAAATGTATAATAGGTTAGATAATAGATTTATCCGTGTAGAATTTTTTTGCTAAGGTTGAAGATTTTGTGAATTTTACAAAATGTCATCCGGAGGATAATGAGATCAGATGTAGAAATACAGCTTTCTATGATGAGGATATAATGAAAACACATATTTGTAGTTATGGATTTGTTCTAGATTATTACAACTGGTATTGTCATGGAGAGCCATATGTATTTGAACCTTTTGGACCTTCTGTCGCTTCATCATCCAACCCAATTAGCCCAGAAGCATCATATAGGCCAACTGATGTAATGCAATCAATGATTTACGATGCAATGAATGCATTTGATCAATCAAATGTAAATGAACCACCTACACCTAAAGTTCAAAAAATGTATGACATGTTGAAGGCTAGTGAAAGAAAAGTATGGGAAGATATTCCTTCTGGTCATTCTCAATTATTTGCTACTGCAAGATTATTAAATATGAAGGTCAAACATCATTTCTCAAAATGATGCTATGATAACATATGTCAACTGATATCAGAGTTGCTTCCAATAGATAATTGCATGACTGATAGTTTCTACAATATTAAAAAATTAATTAGACACTTGGGTTTGATCGTCGAGAAGATATATTGTTGTATCAATAATTACATGATCTATTGAAACGAAGATAGTAAGCTGATGGAATGCAAGATGTGTAATCATCCTCGTTACAAGTATAGTAATCGCATGGTTGGGAATAAGAAGAAAAATATTCCCTGCAAACTAATGTATTACTTCCTTTGACTGCTAAGCTCCAACGCTTGTATGTATCTGTAGCAACAACAATTCATATGATCTGACATCAAAATCATGTACATGAAGGAGACATAATGTGTCATCCTTGTGATTCCCTTACATGGAAACATCTAGATACAACATTTTCTTCTTTTGCAATGGAATCACGTAATGTGAGACTTTGACTTTTTGCAAATGGATTCCAGCCATTTGGATGTTATGCACAATAATATTCATCATGGCATGTTATTTTAACACCATATAACTTACCACCATCGATGTGCATGAAAGATGAATTCATATTTTTTACTGTGGTAATTTCAAGTTCTCATAACCTAAAAGGGCAGATAGATATATTTTTGCAACTTTGGATTATTGAGCTGAATCATTTGTGGAATATAGGCTATGACATCGCAAGTAAATCAAACTTTACAATGTATGCAGCATTGTTTGGACCATTAGTGATTTTTTTGCATATTCAATGTTATCAGGATAGCACACGACTGGAAAGTTAGCATATTCACATTGTATGAGTCAGTCTGATGCATTTTCTTTGTCTTGTAGTGGAAAGATTTCCTGGTTTGATAATCATCAAAAAATTTTACCTGCTGATCATCCGTTCAGAAGAAATTAGAAAATTTTCAAAAAGAATGAAGTGGTTAGGAAACTATCCCCAATTTAGATGACAGGCGAAGAAATGTTTAATAAAATTGTTAGTTATGGATTTCTACCAGTATATCATATATCAGGATGGTTTTGATGATATCAACAAGTACATTGTTAGAGTCAACAAATATGGTTGGAGAAAAAGAAACATTTTTTGAGAGCTTCCATATTAGAAATATTTACTCATTCAACATTATTTAGATTTGATGCATATTGAGAAAAAAAATCTTTGATAACATCATCAATACTGTGCTGAATGTTCATGGGAAAACTAAAGATACAACAAAATCACGCGAAGAATTGAAATAATTAGTAAGCAGACCTGAGTTGCATCAGAATGAAACAACTGGTAAAATATCCCAAGGCATGTTATACATTAAACAAAAAAAGTAAGCAAACAATGTGTTCTTGGTTGAAAGCAATCAAATTTGCAGATGAATATGCCTCGAATATGTCTCGTTGCGTGGATGCAAATAGATTAAAAATGGTTGGAATGAAGAATCATGATTGTCATGTGTTTATACAAAGATTAATTCCAATAGTTTTACAAGAATTATTTCCTAATAATATTTGACAAGCACTTATAGAATTAAGTCTTTATTAAAAAATTTGACTTCCAAGGTTGTTACGGTATCAAATATGTTACGTCTTTAGATAGAGATTCCATTAATAATATGTAAGTTTGAGCAAATATTCCCACCATTTTTTTATTCAATGGAACATCTACCTATTTATTTATCTAGTGAGGTACAAATAGGTGGTCCTATATAATACAGATGGATGTGCCCTTTTGAAAGGTTTCTTAGAAAATTGTCATGACCCAGAGACTCATACTTGCTCGAAAATCTGGCAACACTTCCCTTATACAGCGGATAATTTGAAACTTATACATTCACATCTTCACACATATAAATCTCAGTCACACTCGGTTGGCATTCACACAATCACAACCACACAGATAATAATAATATAACAATTTCTAAGCTTAATAAACTTCGAATGATAAATACGACAAGACGAATGTCTGACGATATACGTACCAAGTCCATAATTACAGAATCATAACTCTAAAATCATAAACAAAAACAAGTCTACTGATGAAATAAGAATAGCGATACGTCCATCGAAAATAAATACAAGACCAAGAAAACACGAAATAATTACCAACACTAAGGGACTGATAGGTGGATCCTCTTCTGGTAGCACAAGACACGACTATCAACTTTCTGAAACAAAAAGGAAATCAAATGGTGGTGAGTTCCTGACGGAACTCTGCGAGTATAAGAGTGGATAAATGCATAGTATATAAAAAGATAAAACGAGCATATAGAAAACAAAGGTATATAGTCTTTGGAATAAAAAACATAAACCAAATGCATCTGTACGAATAAAACATACTTGAAAACTAATGAAACACGTAGGGACATGATCAACAATCTCCCTAATACCTCAATAAACTGCTAGTACTGTCGAGTCGATCCAGATTATATAATAAATGCAAATCATAATCGAATATGCATATCAAACAAATGGAACAATCATAGCTCAAACAAGTACAACAAACACAAACAAATGCACAATAGATAATATGTACATGATGTGATGACTTGCTCTGTACATACACTAACCACCGCAACATTGGGTAGGTTGAGTGGACAAGATACAAATGCCAAAACCTGTGGCTTTGCATATACACCACAATACTTGTGGCTCTGTATGAAAAGTTGTAATACTTGTGGTTATAAAATTTTGAAATATCTATGGGGACTCAAAATACCTGAGGAGTATCAACTGTTTACACACAACTCCAACTGAGCGTGACATAATAGGAATATATAACCGATGACTCATCTCAACCACAAGGGAACTAGTGGTTGTCGGCATGCAAACAATGCTATGATGCATGCCATTAATATGCACAATCTCAATCAAATCAAAATTATACAACTAATACGATACGAAATACAATCAACACCAAAGTAGATAAACATGCATTAATCTATTACGAACACAGTTTAGCTACTTATACAACAAATAAATTGGCTATACTAGATGCTAAACAATTGCTGAGATCTTTTGCTCATATTTATTTACATGTTAAATCATTAAGCAAATTACTCACCAATCACCTCATTATTTTTAAAGAATTAGAAAACACGATACGATTTGGCAAATCAATGTATCGATGCTCAACCTAGTTTCATGACAAGCTCTAGTTATAATCAAAAAGATTTAGAAGTAATCCCAACATGTAAATTCCTAAGTAATAATCCATGTTATAGTGGCGTGTCCAATCTTTTCCCTTCTCACTAGAATATCATTATATCTACACGGTATACCTACAAGTCTATAATAAGTTGAATGTTGGTCAAATAATTTGAATGTTGGTCAAAATGTCAGGATAAATTTGGTTGTAACTGTTCTTTAAAAATAATAATAATAAATAAAAAAAGGAAATAAACGATTAATTTAAAGCTGGCAAGTTATATTTCGTTTGTAACATTCGCCTCTTACTGCTATCCTTTAAATCATTGTATGGTACTTAAATTGATTGCTGCATCAACTGGGAAGAATCTAATGTTGTCTTCCCCACTTATATACACCCCCAATTTCACAACCATGACACGAACGGATGAAGTGAAGAAAAACCACTAGAACTGAATCGTTAGCACATAGGTCAAAATCTGTTATCTAGGATGACACTTCAAAATGAAAAGAAAGAAAAAAATTCAAGAAGTACCAACTCCCACTTATGATCCAAATACAAACCCACTACCACGAGGCCTATTTATCTCCGCAAACCTTTCTAAAATTTTTGAAAAATTCTCCTACTTTTTCTATAAGGTTATTACCAAATTTTAATTCTTATTTATGGTATATATATATATATATATATATATATATATATATATATATATATATATATATATTAATCCTATTTTATATTAATTAAAGAATAATGTACGTAACAAGGCAAGAGTTAAGAGATCAATATGTAATGTATATATTTAGTTGAAGAAACAGTTTCGTTTTGCTCTTATTATTTTGCTAATAATGTGAAAATCAAACATTGAAAGTGTCCACGAAATCAAGATGACATTCAAATATTTGATCCAGACATACTTTTTATTTTCATGTATCCTGGTAGAGTAATATTGGGTGTAACTCTATCTAGAATATTAAATGACCAAGAATATTATGCGGTCAGGACATATATATACTTTTGAATTGTGAAGATGTCAAACCATACCTAGGGTAATAACTCAAGTTTATATATTTATTTGCATTAAATAATTATCCGATAATTTGAATAAAAATCTAATATGATCTCAAATTGCCTTATATGTCAGGTTGTATGAACAACAGTTGTACATCCAAAATTTATCAATAAGTGCAAATGAGGTAGATCAGAAGTTAGAGTATGAATTTGCATTTTGATTTCAAATATATGTAAGTGAGTTAATACAAATTTTTAGGTTTACAATTCTTTATTAGATATTCATCGAATTTTATCAACAATCACTATTATAGGTGAATGATCATAGAATTTCAAATGTAGAAGATGAACGAATAAAAAATCTCGCATTTGGACCTCTACGTACTGTAACCATCTTCTCCGATTATTATGTGAATGGATACAGATTTCACGTAGGTCAACGTGATTCACAAAGGCTAACGTATGATTCTAGTATGTGTCAATGGATCAACAAACAATAATAATACTCAATTTGACTATTATGACAGACTTGAGGAAATTATCGAGGTTGAATACCCAGCGTTACCTTTCAAAAGATGTGTATTATTCAGATGTTCTTGGTATGATCCAACTCCAAGGATGGGCACCAAAATACATCGTTTATACAATTTAGTTGAGGTTAATTCAACTAAAAAAATTCAACAAGTTTGAACCTTTCATCTTTGTGGTGTAAGCTGTCAAGTATTTTATCTTGAGTTCCCAACTAAGAGAAGATGACTAAGTGAATGACTAACTGTATGTCAAATTAAGCCTAGGTCAAGTATTGAAATGCCAAATACAATAACTGTCCAAAACCTGGATGCTTATCAAAATGAAGAAGTCATAATAAACTCATTTGATTCAGAAATATAATCAGCATCACAATTACTTATAGATGGTAATGTCACTTATGAGAAAATAGATGATGGAGAGATATCTAGCAGTGAGGAGGTTGATGTATCAACAGAGTCAAGTGATGAAAACTTACATGTTAATTTAGTTCCTTTGGAATAAGATCAGGTGATAAAATATTACATATTATTAGTTGCTTGTATTTCACCTTCGTTGTTACTAGTTATTTGTATTTCATTTTCATTGGATTAAATATTACAAATGTGTATATCTAATATTATGATTTTGGATTTATATGGTCATGGAGTCAAGACAGAGACCACGTGGTGACCAGATTGCTTTGAGAGTAGTTGGTGACTAGTAAGTAAATATATATTTTTTGTGTATTTAAGTTCAAATTTTGCTAATGTATGATATTTTTGCTATAGCTTTCTCCCAGACGATCACTAAGTCTCAGCTTACATAACAAAGAAATTCAAAAATGATTATTCTCGACTGCTACTACATAGGGTCACGTAGAGCAGGATATGAAGAATTTTTATTATGGTGAATTTTTGGTACGTAGTTTGGATATAAATTTTATTTAATATTAAAACTAACATGATACTCAATATATATTTTTTTTACAGAAGAGATATAAATTTGGGCAAAGGGTCAAGAGGAGGAATTTAAGGAAACCTGACACGACTATTATTCCAAATTGTACAGGGAGATGCTATACAAGTGGAGAAAGAAGGAAATTAGGCCTTCTGAGGTCCCTGAGACAGTTTGGGTTGTATGGAGAGCTGTCTGGGATGCCCAACATTGGAAAGATAATGCTACGATTGCTTGAGACAATCGCAACTCGGAGCTTGCTGGCCCCAACACCGGATCCACGAAATATACTACTGGATCTCATTTCATTGCCCATCATGTCATTGACTTGATAAGTTTTTATTTAAGTTATAATAAACTTTGATTTTTTTGGGATATTTTTAAGCACTGTATTTTCTGTATACATGCTGCTGAGTTACAGAGACCTCCCACTAGTTGGGAGGTATTCAACAAAACCCATAAGAAGAAAGATGAGTCATTTGTCAATCGACGCTCCTTAACAATCAATGTAAGTATATTAACTTTAATATATTTGTTTTGACATTTTATAGAGATTAATTTAATTTTTTTTTCACAGGAAGCAATGACCACTAGAGTTGCACAGGATCTCAGTCTGTTGTAGAAGGGGAGGCTTCACAGCCTCTTTCTATTGACCAGGTGAATGAGATTACTATGATGTTGTTGGTGGAAAGAGGAAGACCGCCCTATATGGCCTGGGCTCTTTGGCAAAAGTTACATATGATCAGATGAGAGCTCTAGGGGTTAGGGGACGTCCAAGTTCCTCCTCCTCCTCTAGTGAGGTATGTCAATTACGGGAGGAGAATGATGCTCTGCGAACTCAACTCACAACAATAGAGATGACGTGGGACGAGAGGGACGCAGAGAGGGATGCGGAGCTGAGGGAACCGCGGGCTCGGCAGGCACACACTGAGGCGTTAGTGCATTACATGCAAGCTTTTGCAGCAACACTATCACTAATGTCATAGATGCCCACCCCTCATCGTTTGGAGTCTCAGGAGACACAGGATCCTGAGGATATCCCTGATGAGTAAAGATATTTTTGTGGTATATTATTTTTTTCTCTGCTTTACTAAATCAAATTATTATACTATTTGGTTTGTTATTATATGCATCACTAAATGTATCTTATGTTTTTTTTCATTTTCGTTTACAAATTCTGCATTTTGCGAGTCGAATTCAGACATTGATTTGGTTGAAAGGTATGTATATTTGCATATGTTACATATCATTAAATATTTTTTGGATTTTGTATATTAGTTACGATAACTAGTTATGTTTTTTTTCTTAAATTACTTTATAATTATATTTTATTTTTATTTATATCGTTTATCTTCTTTTATGCAGGAATGATATTCTTTTTGATCTAGTTTTGATGTGTCTGTCTTCTATTAGACTCTTGCTTCATGTATATATTGACTTCTGCTTTTTGATGTGTCTGACTACTTCTTTTTGATAAAAAAAAACTTTGTATGTGTATATGGATTTCGAATTTGGATATGGATTTATATTAACCCAACTTTTTGGATATGTGAATTATATACAGTTAATGATTTTATTATTTTGTATGTGTTGAGTTATATGCTATATTGCTTTGGATATGTATTTGGATGTGTTGTGATTTGGATATGTATTTGTATTGAATGTAAATATGATAAGTGAAAAAACTAAGGAATCTGAGCTGGAAAAATATCATCATTAGTGACGGATATTTACCATTTCCGTCGCTAATAGCGACAGATTATTGACTATTTCGTCATAATTAGCGATGAATAATTCGCTTATCCGTCACAATTTGTGACGGATCTTTGACTTTCCGTTGCTATCTATGTAAACAAATGTCCCTTGCCTGTATCTTAGCAACGGATAATCTAATTATCCGTCACTAGTTTCGCTAATATAGCGACAGAATAATTTGATTCCGTCGCTATAATGTCATAAATAGCCTCCGGTTTCTGTTATTTAGCAACGGAATATTTTTTTATTCGTCACAAATAGTGACGGATTTTTTATTTACTATTTATTGCTATTAGCAACGGATAAAAATATTCCGTCGCAATCCTCAGCTACGATGGTGTTGCAATCGACGGCGTTGTAATTATCCATTGCTAGTTTCGATAATGTAGCGACGAAACAATTTGATTCCATTTCTATAATGTCGTAAATGACCTCCGATTTTCGTTATTTAGCGATAGAATATTTTTGTATCCGTCGTAAATAACAACGGATTTTTTATTTATTATTTGTCGCTATTAGTGACGGATAAAAATATTCTGTCGCAATCCTCGACTATGACGGTGTTACAGTCGACGACGGTGTTACAATTGACGACGTTGTTTTTGTCGCTAATCACAAATAACGATTGATTAGCGACCAAATTAGTTCGTCACTAATGCTGAAGTTTTTGTAGTGAAACACAAAGCTGCTCCTTCATTTTAACAAAGGATCTCCCTCCCACTATGGAAGGGGGAGCTCCCTCTTATTGGAACAAAAAGGTGGAACCGCCACCTTAGCGACCTCCTGGTCCCTGCCCCACGGGTGTCTAGAGGGAGGTAAATCACGGTTTATTGATCGGGTAAGGCGCCTGGGGCCGAGAGAATTTAAACCAACAGACCAGGTTTTTACCTCCGTGTGCAACTGACGACTCTCGATTAACCTGAGATCTCCGGAATAAACGGTCATACGTCTTACCAACCGAGCCAGCCTGTGGGGGCGGAGCTCCCTCTTACTGGCCATGTTGGCAGGAGGAGTGGGAGTGGGAGTGGGAGTGGGAGCTCCAAAGATACCCTAATAACTTACTAGATAATTTTTTTTAAAAAAAAAAACCACTAGAGAATCAGAATGTTGCGAGCCATTTAAACGCTTTGGGCTCTAAAGAACATGACCAATTAAGCTTTGGCCCAAAACGTGCTTCTAAAGAGAATAAAATTAAATTAAAAATCAACTCCAAAAATAAAATAATTATAATTTTCCCGTTGCAAATAATCGTTGTGAAAATTCATATTTTGTAAAAAAAAAAAAGGAGATCCATTGAGATAATTTTTTTTTATATACAGGAAATATTTTTATAACAAATAGAACAAGAGGTATAACGTTCACTTTGAATATTTTATCCGTAAGATTGCTTTAAATCCTTAATGGGGAGTCAAACTTTACCTTCACTCCCCACACAAATTTTTGTTTGTTTTTGCTCCCTAATAAAACTGAGTATAAAAAGATAAAAATTGAGTATATATCAGTGAAAACTGAGTATAAAAGAGTAAAACTTAAGTATAAAAGAGTGAAAATTGAATACAGGATTATTGATGTGGTGGATACAAACTGCTATACTCAGTTTTCTAACTTTTATACTCAATTTTCTTCAAATAATACTCATCAAACATCACATCAGGGACTGTATGTAAAGAAATATTTAGATAAGAATTGCAAGCAAAGTTAACTTGGTAAGTGAGGAATTTAAGAAAATTTACCCATATTTTATTATGTCTGATAAAAAATTAATACACATGTATCTAAATTTTCGAATTATCTATTCATCCTCTCTCTCTTTTTTAAAAATAGCAGCAGGTCTGCATCAAAATTTACCTCGGTATTGCTATTTGAAAATTTTGAATATTCTTTCGTAGGCAGTCAGCTGTAGTTGCATGGGAAGCCGATCCCGAACAAGTTCGCCATAAGGCATTTGAGGAATAGGTGATCCAGGCACTGACACAAAAGGATAATTCTTATCCTCTACAAATGACAAGTCATTAGTAAAATTTTGATGATAAATTTTACCAATATTTACTTCATTGATTTCGAAACAATATATTATATTTAATCTCAATAATAAAATTGATATAATAAATATTATTTTAGACTTCATAAGTTAAAAAAAAAATGGTCTTCACTTCATATTTTTAATAACATTTTATTTCTTATTTTTTTATTTGATGAAATAATAAGTGTTTTAAAAAATTATAATTAAAGTAATATGTTTGAATCAGTTAAAAAAAACGTTGTTTTGGTTAAAACTTGAATCATACAACTGGTTGATTATAATAAACCGCAACTTATAGCTTTCTCAAAACCCAACCCTTGCGTCAACTTCTCTTGCGCCGCACAAGCTTCCTGCGTCAAACTCCTTTGCGTCAAACTCCTTGCGCCGCACGCAAGCTTCCTTGTGTCAACTCCTCTTGCGCCGCACACACTTGTTCTTGCGTGTTCACTACACCAAAAAATTAGTTTCGCGACGGTTGTTTTGCGGCGGTTTCTAAAACTGCCGCAAAATATGTATTTTACGACGGTGTATGCGGCGGTTTGACAACTACTATAAAATAATAGAATTTAGCAGCGATTTCATGGTAACCGTCGCTAAATTATTATAGTCTATCAGCGATTTACGTGGCAGTCACATCTGATGTTAACATGCAGTGACGGTTTTATGAAATCGTCCCAAAAAATTGCCTTATGGCAACGGTTTTGCAGACTGTCACAAAAATTTTCAACTATAAATATAGCTCCGGTTACAAAACCACCGCAAAATGTAAAGTTTATATTTATATGTAAATTACATTAATCATGGTAATGTTTAAATCTAGAAATTCATAAATACTATATAAACTTTCCACTTTTAATCACTTTTATGTTAAAATTATATATATATATATATATATATATATATATATATATTAAAAATTAAATGTAGGTGATAAAAAAATTAATGCTTTAAATTAATTTTTAAAAAGAATTTAAGCATTTTAACGGTATATATATATATATTTTGAATTTATAAAATTAGTTTATATTTTAAATGTTACACAAAAATATTTATTTAATTTTGTTAAAAAAAATTATTAGCTATTAAAAAGATATAAAATTCGAAAATAAAACTAAATTTTATTTATTTATTTTTTGCTACAAATTTTTTCAATTTTTAATATTTTTTGTTAAGGTTTTAAATTAAAAATTATAACATTTTTCTGTTAATAATTTTTTGCTAATTAATGAAAATTATTAATGTTTTTTGCTAACAATTTTTTTTAGCTATTAATGATTTTATCACAACCTATGATTAATTTAAAAAGTTATAAAAATAATTTAATTAAGAAGGCTTTTAAAGAAAGAAATTAAGGAGTGGAAAATCATTCGTGTGCTTGCCCTGACGTCGTCGCTGCCTTCGCGTTCACTGCCTTCGCCTCCTCACTGTTCGCGTTCGCCTCACCGTTCGCGTTCGCCTCACCGTTCACCGTTTGTCACACACCATCTTCACAGTTCGCCGTTCGCCGTTCTCCCTTCCTCACACACCCTCGCCATCTCGGTGTCACGGCTCACACAATATTATTGAAGGTATCTCCCTCTCCCTCTCCCTCTCCCTCTGTTTATTTTCGTTTTCCTTCCTTCAAGGGTTTGGCCTCTAACAACATATAGGGGAAATTTACAGATCCTTTTCTTTTAATTTATTGCATAAAATTTAGCTTCGTAGGTTATTCCTTCATTGCTATATTGTGTTTTGAATTTGTTGAGGATGATGCATTTTTGGTACATGAATTTGTTCTGAAAATTAGTGCATGTTGTACAAAGACAAGCTTAAGTATATGTATTTCAACTATAATATTGTTTGGTGCTTGTTTTAGTATTATATTTTTATTTGTTTTTTATTCAAAACCTGCCTTTATCATTTTTGAGCTTTTTCACTTTCCAACTCCGAAGTTGTTTGTGATTGTTTGTGCTTGCAAGCTTTTCCTAAAATAATTGTGACTGTTATCTTATGTTCAGTGTTAAGCAGGAAGCATTTTATGGTATGTTTGCTTAGCATTTGTCTGAGAACGTTTTTCTTGTCGTACGCCCCTTCTCTCTACATCTCTTCTTGCGTCGTGATCTCTCCTGGTATGATCTCTTCTTTTTCTTACAGTGTTTGCATCTCTTCTTGCACGACGATCTCACTTGGTCCTATCTCTTCTTCTTCAAGGCGTGGTGATCTTTGTTTAGCTCCGTCAATCTCTTCTTCTTCAAGGAGAGCATCGATTTCTCCTTCTTCAAGGACACGTGATTGCATCTTTGTTTACTTGTAACCCTTCTTTTCCATCGACAGTGCTAGGTTTTGTTCCCTGCTCAACTCAACCGTAAAATTTCAACTAAGATTTTTTATATTTTGAATACAATTCTGTGAACAGAATCTCACCAATTATATACATTACTTCATCATTTTTTTAAAAATCATGTCTAAGCCATACATCTATTCGAGAGTCTATCAAGTGATATTGACATCTAGAGTATAATTTTACAGTGATATATTATTTCATAATTTGAAATATAAATATGCATTAGATCTATTACAACGTATAAGTGATCATATCACAATTACAATAAATATCTAGATGGAGGTTATATATTCTAATTAATATACACATTATTAGAAGATTTCGACTAAGATTTTCTTTATTTTTGGGTACAATTATGTGAGTGGAATCTCTTCTTTTATTGGCTAGATATATTTCATACAATTTGTAAGCTAATATTTTTTAGGATACATGTTTATTGCTTGCAAAATAAATTTTTCATGCTTGTTAGATGGTAATAACAAGTCAACAAATATTTTCTTCCACGAACAAAGTTTTCAAATTTTTTGTTTGTTTCATATTTTTTTATTCGAGCATGTTTCTAAAATATTTGTGGAACTTGAAATTGAAAGTATTATTTTATTTTATAATTTATGCAGAACTTGAAATTAGGATGATGGGATGATGCAAAATTTGAAATTGGGATGCAAGCTAATAAATTTTGTTTGTCACACATGATGGATTGATGCAGAACTTGAATTGGGATTTTTATACTCAACGATTGTTTGTTTCGCAATAACAAATTGAAAATTATTATTTTATTTTATAATTTAACATTTTTATAACAATAAATATAGCTAGCATATTTGTAGCTCCTGAAAATCTTATATAATGCTAAGATGCTCTATATTTTATTGCATTAGTTTTTTTATTGCATTGTATAATTTTTATTTTTTACTTTAAAAGCTTCAAATTTTGGTCAACTGTAAATTTTAGAGTGACTTATTTGTTTGGGGATTTCACTCTATTGAAATGGATAAATCTTGGATACACTTGAATAGAATGTCTAAACAATATGAGGAGAGTGTGGAACAATTCATTAGATGTTATTTACAGAATTCCAATATGGACCCCAGTTTAATTCATTGTCCTTGTTGCAAATGTAATAATCTTAAAAATGGATCGACGCGCCTCATTGCAGAGCATCTTTCTTTTCATGGTTTTAATCAAAGTTATGTGAATTGGATTTGGCATGGTGAACCTGTCGAGAATGATAAAGTAAAATGAAATGTCAACCAGGAGTCACTTAAGAATGACAACTTTGAAACTGCTAATATGTGTGAGGCAGCATATGATAATTTTATAAAAAATCCAGAAGAGTGAAATTTTTAGAAGAAGCAGAGAACGTCGTTATACAAGGGATGCCAACGTTACACAAAGTTAAGTGCACTTGTAAAACTATACAATATCAAAGCAAGACATGGAATGAGTGATGCACTATTTTCAGATCTACTAATGGATATTGGGGATATGCTGCCAAATGATCACAATCTACCATCCTCAATGTATGATGCAAAAAAGACGTTAAATTGTTTGGTGTTGACTCATGAAAAGATTCATGCTTGTTCTAATGATTGCATTCTTTATAGAAAGCAATATAAAGACTACATAAGCTGCCCTAAATGTGGTTTGTCACGGTGAAAGCTAACCAAGAACAAAATTGAGAAGAAAGGTGTTCCTGCCAAGGTGGTTTGGTATTTTCCTCCCATACCAAGATTTCAGCGCATGTTTAAATCTTTAGAAACATTAAAAAATTTAACATGACATGCAGATACCACCAGAGTTGTTGGTCAGTTACGTCATCCAGTTGATTCACCATCATGGAAGTTAGTGGATCATATGTGGCCTGACTTTGAAAGTGAGCCAAGAAATCTTTGTTTAGCACTTGCAGCTGATGGCATAAATCCTCGTAGCAACTTAAGTAGTCGGTAAAGTCGCAAGGGTTACATGGGCTTAGAGGTTGGAACTAGTAACCTATGAAGCATTTTATTTATAATTTCAGCAAGTACTTCTTGATATTACACTAATCAATTTTGGAATACCAGAGGGAGAAACAAATAATTGTTAAAAATGATGAAGTTGACAGATCAATGCTTTGGCGTTAAGCTCGCGAGGATAAATTTGGCAATATATCAAATATCGAGACAGCAGAAGTCGCTGCAAAAATTGTAAATGTTTAGTTTTATCTAATCTCCATTTTGCCTAGCTAAATAAACCTGATTTTTTAAATTGATTTGTTAGATAAAATTGTTTTATCTAATCTCCATTTTACCATAGTTGTCACAACATATTGCTGCTCGGTTGGAAGCATCAAATAGATATAACATCTGCTTTATCCCATACAACGTTGGGTAAAGTTTTAATTATTTATCGATTACTACTACATATTAGTCAATGTTGTATTGTTATTTTTGTAGATACCATTGGATCTTGACTATCATAAATGAAGATAAAAATATGATATATTTATTGGACTCTATGAGTAATAGGAACCGAGATCCTACTTTGAAAACTATTATGATTAAGTAAGTAGTAGATTATACTAATCGTGAATATATTTAGATACAAATATGAATGTATAACTTTATATTTTTTACATTATATAGTGAGGTGAAGATGTATAATGCATCAAGGGGTATTTCAAAAGGACTATGTTTTACACAATTGACGGTATATATTTAAACAAGGTATTTTTGTATCAATGTATAGTTCTTATTTTTTTAGATTGTGACTAATAACATTAACTTTTAAATTTTATTAGGACAATCTAAAAGTGGTAGTACTGAATGTGGATATTGTATAACACGTTACATGAAAGAAATAATCTTAGATGAAGATCCACAATTGGAGAAAAAGGTAAATTTTTTCTTCTTGAACTTGATAGTATTTTTTTCTTGTGTTTATCACTATGCTATTATTCATCAAACTATTATCCTTGATGCCCATGATGAGACAATTATTTCTTTGACATGCTTCTATGTATTGGTGTTATATTTCAAAGTACTTATTTCAAATTTTTGTTAATGTTTCAGTTTATAGAATCAATTAAGAATCAGTATTATAATCAATCGCAGTACGATGAAGTAAGAAGTGAATGGAGCGAATTCGTTTACATATATGTTGGTGTCTAATAGTAATGTAGGTTATGATATAAATTTCTGAATTGTATTTAGATATTTATAGATACACTTTTGAGTACAGTTGAACATGTTTATGTTACTTTTGCGTATACACTTTTTGATTATGATAGTTATTAATAGTATATTTGTTTTATTTTAGTGGTAAAAAATATTTTGTTCAATTTTAATTTTGTTGTAATAAAATATGACCAATTATTTCTATACTACAAATAAATGATGGAGTAATATAATAGAAATGTCTTCGACAAATTTAAATAATAGCAAAGTTAAAAAAAATATTTACTTCGCCCCAATTCAAATTTGTGAAGTTGTTCATAAAATTACTTTATTAATTTAAAATTACATTGTAGTAAAATATAATTATTTACTTCTACACTATAAATAAGTGATGTAGTAATATAATACAAACGACTTCGACAAATTTAAAAAGTGGCAAAGTTAAATATAAATTTACTATATCACAATTAAAAAATTATGAAGTCATATAAATAATTTACTTCATTAATTAATGCAACCTGTAAAGTCATATGTGATCAATTACTTCGGTACTTGTACAAAATCGATAAAGTTAAAGGGTTTTTTAACTTCAAATTTTGAACCGATTTAGACCGAATAAAGACTTCGTCATTTTGTGGCGAAGTAAAAAAAATCCACCCTTTTTACTTCACGTTCCTATACTTCAGTAATTATATACATATTACTTCATTTAATATCCGAAGTATACACTTCATTTCACATAGTGAATGATCTCTGGTGGTCAACGGCTCATGAGCTACAAGATCGTCTAAAAAAAATAAAAATTGAAGAGTCATTAGAGGTCATAGACTAATTTTTAGAAGAAAGATAATTAAACGAGAAAAAAATATGATTTTAAAAAAAAATTATATATATATGTGTGTGTGTGTGAGCTTTTGGTATTTTAGACTCTAATTCAAGATAATTCTAATCATTATTATATGCTTAAAAAAATTAGTTTATTATCAAAGTTAATAGGTAATCTAAATAATATGGAGGCTTCCAAAATAGGGAAGCCCTAGGTAGCTGCCTATACTGTCTCCCCCGGAAGACGACCCTGATGAGCTAGGATTCAAATTATAAAGGTATGACTAAGTTGGACATAACTTCTACACAGTATGGCCCTATGGTTGTTTAGTCTGTCTCCACGGGGATCCGGAGTGGTTAGTGCATGAGGGTATTGCCCAAGAGATCCTGGGTTCGAGTGGCGCAAGGCGCACTGGATTAAAACTCTGGACGTTTGTTGTATCAATTCTCGGCCCAACTGTGCACTAATTACTCCGAGGACCGTGATTTACCTCCCTCGTGATGGCCTTGGGACGGGTGCGGCGGGGGCACTGGGGGCAAGCGATTTCGCCTTTTTGCCTATGGTTGTTTAGTCTGTAATCTCTGTCCTCCTGAGATACTCAAAAGTTATATCAACCTCTTTACTTGTTTGGATGAACCAAACTATAAGTCTATTGGGCTGTTGTTGTTGATCCTTATCTTATCTGTTCAGCATCTCATCTTCGATTCGATGTGCAAAAGTTTCTTAATCAACTATGAGTCCGAGCACTTCGTCTGCCAAATAATCATCAAAAGTATATTTAAATTATATTATAAGTGTTATCAAATAATAAATTATAATATAACTGCTATCAGATTGTATTAGTGCTAAATAATATATAGTATATTACCGTATTTATTATTTCTTAATATCTAAATCAATATATATATATATATATATATATATATATATTTTAATAAATATCAAATATCCAACTTATACCCTCACAAAAATTTACATTAATCATCAGAATAAATTAAAAAAAGCTCACAATAAATAGCCCATTAGCCCATCATTCTTACATCAACGTCCATTAAAAAAAAATTCATCCATTAATTCATCCAAACTGAGAATTAATTTTTATATGCATGAAAAATTAAAAAGACGTTCCACCATTACACCAAGAGACAATATTCGAAATGTATTTTATATAGATTAGATGCATATATGATCTATCAATAAAACAAGAATAATATGATTAAATTTTTTCCAATAACAAAAGTTAAATTTTTATCCCACTAAATAGAAAGACTATATAAATCCTCCTTGATACGAACCCTACCAATAGACGTGATGGAATCCGAGACAAAGATGGATAGAACTCCAAGAACAAGATGACAAGAGTTTGAGCCTTTACCCGCAACCAAGACTGGCACGAACAAATACTACGAAAGAAGGAAACGCCACACTAGGATGGTGATAAGTTTCGATTGTTGAACGCCACGAGATAGACTCGATAAGTTCAGAAGTTCCCTTAAGAACCAAGAGATCACAAAATCCTCACTAGGATGTTTACCAAAACCAAAGTGCTTACAAATTCGGAATTCTCTCCCTTATATAATGGGAGCAAGCAACTAAAGTACCTACATACATGCATGCAAACAAATACAAGTATCCATGATGCATGCAAGCATTTAAACACTTAGAAACCCAAAAAAAAACTCCAAGTCTCCATACTTTTGCATGCATGAAATTAAATAACCTAGAAACCCCAAAATCCCAAGTTTCCATACTTCTTTTCTCCTTCCCTTTTCCAACCATCATGCTAGGGATGAGTCATGGCTGAATAAGACCGATCACATGGGTTAAGCCTTGATTTGTACTTGGGCTTAACTTGGTTTCTCGTTTCTCATAGCCAAGCCATTGTTCTTGGATTAGCCTGTTTAGTGCTTCCTTGAAACGCTTTGCTTGAAGTCTTGTAATTGGCCCTTCAGGAAGTGACAAATGATCTTTTGCGGTTTTAACCCGGTCTTGATGAACAGCTCCATGGTCTACATCATTCTCCCCCTCTTGAAAAGGATTTGCCCTCAAATCATCACCTACATCAAATGGGGACAAATCAGCAACATTAAAAGTAGTATGCACACCATACTCACCTGGTAATTCAAGTTTGTAGGCATTATCATTGATGCGTTCTATCACTTGAAATGGCCCGTCGCCTCGAGGTAGGAGTTTAGAACGTCGTTTCTCTGGAAATCACTCCTTTCGTGGTGCAACCAAACCCACTCTCCTGGTTCAAACACAACTTTCTTACGCCCTTTGTTAGCTTGCTGTATATATTGCTTGGTCCTTCTCTCAATATTCAAGCGTGCTTGTTCATGAATTTGCTTCACAAATTCAGCCTTCTTCTTTCCATCTAAGTTGACATGCTCACTTAAAGGTAGAGGAATCAAATCTATTGGTGACAAAGGATTAAATCCATAAACAACTTCAAATGGAGAAAATTGAGTTGCAGAATGTATGCTTCTATTGTATGCAAACTCAACATGTGGTAGACAATCCTCCCACGTTTTCAAATTCTTCTTTATGATGGCACGAAGTAAGAAGGATAATGTGCGATTAACAACTTCAGTTTGCCCATCGGTCTGGGGATGACAAGTAGTAGAGAATAATAATTTAGTTCCCAATTTTCCCCACAGAGTCTTCCAAAAGTAACTCAAAAATTTTGCATCTCGATCAGAGACAATGGTCCTAGGCATGCTATGTATCCTAACAACCTCTTTAAAGAACAAATCAGCTATATGGGATGCATCATTGGTTTTAAGGTATGGAATGAAATAAGCCATCTTAGAAAACCTATCTACCACAACAAAAACTGAATCCCTTCCCCTCTTTGTCCGGAGTAATCCCAATACAAAGTCCATTGAAATATCAGTCCAAGGTTCATTGGGTATAGGCAAAGGAGTATATAAGCCATCTGGTTTCAACTTAGATTTAGCTTGTTTGCAAGTGATACACTTCTCACAAATCTTCTCTACATCACGTTTAATATGAGGCCAAAAAAAATGATCTTGCAAAACCCCTAAAGTCTTAGTAACACCAAAATGCCCCATCAACCCACCACTATGGGCTTCCCTAGTAAACAATTCACGCAATGAACATAGGGGTACACACAATCTATTTCCTCGAAATAAAAATCCATCATGCCTATAGAATTTTCCAAATACAACTTGCTCACATGCTTTGAACACATCAGAAAAATTAGTATCATTGGCATATAAGTCCTTGATGTATTCAAATCCAAGTAATTTCGCATCTAACGTGGAAAGTAAAGCATACCTTCGAGATAAAACATCAGCTACTACATTCTCTTTTCCTTGCTTGTATTTGATCAGATAAGGAAATGTCTCAATGAACTCTACCCATTTTGCGTGGCGTCGGTTCAACTTGTGTTGCCCTTTCAAATGTCGCAGTGATGATCCGTGTGTATCACGAATTCCTTTGGCCATAGGTAATGCTGCCACGTCTCCAATGCCCTTACCAATGCGTACAACTCTTTGTCATACGTTGGATAGTTGAAAGCTGCCCCACTCAACTTCTCACTGAAGTAAGCAATGGGTCTTCGTTCTTGCATAAGCACAGCACCTATACCAATACCAGAAGCATCACATTCGATTTCAAATGTTTTAGAAAAGTCAGGTAGAATCAATAAAGGAGCCGAACTTAGCTTTTCTTTCAAGGTGTTGAATGCTTTCTCTTGCTCCTCTCCCCACTTGAAGGACTCATTTTTCTTGATTATGTTAGTAAGAGGAGCTGCAATGTTACTAAAATCTGGCACAAATCGTCGATAGAAGCTGACCAATCCATGGAAACTCCTTACTTGGCTGATTGTTGTAGGTGTGGGCCATACTTGGATTGCTTTCACCTTTTCTTCATCCACCTCAACCCCTTTAGCACTAACAACAAACCCAAGAAACACAACCCTCTCCGTACAAAAGGTGCACTTCTTGAGGTTGGCAAAAAGCTTCTCTTCCTTGAGCACACTTAATACAGATGTTAAATGTATAACATGCTCTTCCAGATTTTTGCTATAAATCAAAATATCATCAAAATACACAACTACAAATCTTCCTAAGAAAGCACGTAAAACATGGTTCATTAAACGCATAAAAGTGCTAGGAGAATTAGTTAATCCAAAAGGCATTACTAACTATTCATATAGGCCATGCTTGGTCTTAAAAGCAGTCTTCCATTCATCACCTTCCTTCATCCTAATCTGATGATATCCACTCCTAAGATCTATCTTTGTGAACACACAAGAGTCATGCAATTCGTCAAGCATATCATCAAGTCTAGGAATTGGGTGATGATATTTTACCGTTATGTTGTTGACGGATCGGCAATCCACACACATCCTCCAAGTGCCGTCCTTCTTAGGAACTAGTAACACTGGAACAGCACAAGGACTTAAGTTCTCTCGAATATGCCCCTTCTCTAAGAGTTCGCCAATTTGCCTTTGGAGTTCCTTTGTTTCCTCCGGGTTGCTTCTATATGCAGGTCGATTTGGAATTGGTGCACCAGGAATAAGATCGATTTGATGTTCAATGCCTCGAATCGGAGGCAAGCCAGGTGGAACCTCTTCGGGAAAAACATCGGCGAAATCCTGTAAAAAAGAAACAACAACACTTGGCAAAGAATTGTTAAGATCGTTAGTGCTCAAAAGTGCCTCCTTATACAAAAGTATAAGAGGTGGCTGATTTGAGAACAAAGCTCTTTTGATCTCACTTTTATTTGCATAAAAGTTTTTCTCTTTCTTTTTTTTCTCAACTCCCTTTGATTCTTTCCACTCAATTTCTTTTCCCTCATCTTCCTTGTCTCTCCTTTTCCCACTTTCTTTTTCTCTTTTTTTCATTTGCTATTTCTTTCTTCTTTTCATGGGCTCTTTGTAATTTCAGTTGGTCCTCCATAACTTGTCGTGGAGTCAAGGGTACAAGCGAAATAGGCTGTCCTTTCAGAGTAAAAGAATACCTATTTGTGAACCCGTCGTGAGTTACCTTCCGATCAAATTGCCAAGGTCTTCCCAACAAAAGATGACATGCATGCATGGGAACCACATCACATAACAACTCGTCTTCATATTTGCCAATAGCAATTGATACCAAGACTTGCTTTGTCACTTTGATTTCCCCGTAATCGTTCAACCACTGTAGTCGATAGGGACATGGATGTTTCAGGGTCGGTAGCGACAATTTCTCCACTAACTCAGTGCTTACCACATTGGTGCAACTTCCTCCATCAATAATAACACTGCAAACCTTATCATTCACAAAGCAACGAGTATGAAATAAGTTTTCCCGTTGATTACCGTCTTCCTCCTTAGCTTGTAAACTTAGAACTCGCCTCGCCACCAATAAGTCTCCAACAACAGCATGTTGCTCATCATCTCTGTCCTCCGTTTGTGGTACTTCTTCAGCAACTTCATCCTCATCTTCTGATTCAAGCTCCCCTTGGGCATTGATAACCATCACCCTTTTGTTCACACATTGGCTAGCAATGTGACCACGCCCCTGACATTTGAAACACTTGATATCACGAGTTTTGTAAGTAGTGGACTCGCTAATACCTGGGGTTGTGGATGTTGTTGGTTTGGGCTTCTTGAAGAGTTCAAATTTTGGCTTGCTTTGTAACTGTTCCTCTTGTTTTGGGGCTGCCCTCCATGTATTGTTGCTAGTCACTGGTTGTCCCCTTCTAGTAAGCCTCTTTCTCTTTAGTTGTTCCTCTACTTTTACTGCTTGGTGTACCATGTCAGATAACTCAACATAATGTTGCAATTCAACAATATCAGCAATTTCTGGATTTAAACCATGCAAGAACCTAGCCATTGTGGCTTCTCGATCTTCATCCACATTAGCTCGTATCATAGAAACCTCCATCTCCTTAAAATACTCATCCACACTTTTGGTGCCTTGGGATAACCTTTGCAACTTCTGATATAAACTCCTATAGTAATGACTGGGTACAAATCTTTTTCTCATGAGCATTTTCATTTCCTCCCAATTGGACACAGGCCGCTCTCCATTTCGTCGCCGGTTCATAACTACTTGATCCCACCATACAATAGCATAATCTGTGAATTCAATGGCAGCTAACTTAACCTTCTTATGTTCTGAAAATTCATGACAATCAAACACCATCTCTATCTTGGTTTCCCACTCCAAATAAATTTCTGGATCATTTTTACCTTGGAAGGATGGAATCTTCAGCTTTATGCTTCCTAAGTCATTAACTCTTCTATTTCCACAAATCCGATTCTCCCTATGCTCAGTCCGATCTCTATAGCCCCTCCTTTCTTCTCTATTACCATTCCAACCCCGATTGTAGTTTTGTTCACCAAATCCTTCCAACTCCTCTTCTTCTTCTATTTCAGCCCTCGGAGCATGTCTTTGCTGTTGCACATTAGGATACCCTTGCTGATGTCTCCTGGGTGTTTCCGCTTCAACTCGATCCAGCCTCTCATGTATTGACTCCAATTCTGCCCTCATCATATGCTGCATTTCTCCCATTAAAGCTTGCAATTGAAGATTTAGAAGTTGTCTAGTGTTCTCAGTTATACCATCCTCTGGAATGTTGGACATTTTTGCAAAAAAAAAAAATAGAAGATACCTCACAAGCACTCCCTCTAGCGTTCTCAAGATTTGGGAACTCTCACTAGTAGTGGTCTCACACACACTCTTCTCTTTTTTTTCACTCAATTGTGTCTCTTTAGTTCTTAATCAAACTTCGAGAGCAAATCAGAATATCATGTGACGATTCAGAGTAATCCAACCGAAACTTTAAGAAATGGCAAAAAAAACTTTAAGAGAAAAGAAAGAGCACAAGATGACGAATACAAAGAAATGAAAGGTGAAACTACTTCAAGGGTTCAAAGAAACTTGACTTGCACTATCAACTTCTTCTTTTTTTTTTAATATTTTTTTTCCACGAATTTTTTTTGACTTTTTTTTCTATTTTGTTTTTTTTTACTATATCAAACAGCAAGAAAAGATAAATTACGCACTTGCCTTTTGAAACGAAGCTCTGATACCAGATGATACGAACCCCACCAATAGACGTGATGGAACCCGAGACAAAGATGGATAGAACCCCAAGAACAAGATGACAAGAGTTTGAGCCTTTACCCGCAACCAAGACTGGCACGAACAAAGACTACGAAAGAAGGAAACGCCACACCAGGATGGTGATAAGTTTCGATTGTTGAACGCCATGAGATAGACTCGATAAGTTCAGAAGTTCCCTTAAGAACCAAGAGATCACAAAATCCTCACTAGGATGTTTACCAAAACCAAAGTGCTTACAAATTCGGAATTCTCTCCCTTATATAATGGGAGCAAACAACTAAAGTACCTACATGCATGCATGCAAACAAATACAAGTACCCATGATGCATGCAAGCATTTAAACACTTAGAAACCCAAAAAAAACTCCAAATCTCCATACTTTTGCATGCATGAAATTAAATAACCTAGAAACCCCAAAATCCCAAATTTCCATACTTCTTTTCTCCTTCCCTTTTCCAACCATCATGCTAGGGATGAGTCATGGCTGAATAAGACCGATCACATGGGTTAAGCCTTGATTTGTACTTGGGCTTAACTTGGTTTCTCGTTTCTCATAGCCAAGCCATTGTTCTTGGATTAGCCTGTTTAGTGCTTCCTTGAATCGCTTTGCTTGAAGTCTTAATTGACCCTTCAGGAAGTGACAAATGATCTCTTGCGATTTTAACCCGGTCTTGATGAACAGCTCCATGGTCTACATCACTCCTAGTCTTGATCCAATCCCTTATTACATTTTTTATTTATATTTAAATAAAAATTATTTATTTTTATCATTTCTAAGAAATTAAGAGGACATTTGATTTGTTCCATTTTTCATTTTTATTTTTCAGAAAATCGTATTTTATCGTTTTCTGAAAAATAACTTTATTTCATTCTCTAATTTTCCAGAACACGCTATATTTTTTTCAAAAAAACAAATCTGAAAAATATAAACCAAACATATTTTTCCAGAAAATCGTATTTTCTACGGAAAATAAAAATAAAAAATAAGCTAAAAAATACAAACTAAATACCCCTTAATTTTTTGTCAGGCTAAGGTTGAGTATATATCGTAAATTAGTTAACTGTAGAAGATAAGTTGCAATAATAGTTTCACCTTTTCCTGTCTATATTTTGATGTTTCATATTTGGATTTAGAAAGTCTTTTATTTAACGTTCATTTTTTTGACAGTATTGTAACTAAGTTTAATTCGTCTGTCCTCTTGTTCAATAATGATTTTTTTTTATTTTAATATTTCCATAGATGGTAATATTTCTTGACCAATTTACCAAATCATTCCCTTTGCAATAGGTATTTACTAAAATGCCCCTCATAATATTTTTTAACCAAAATAACCTCTGACCTTTATTGTGAAAAATAAACTTAAAACACTGTTTTTAGTTTGGTTCAATTTGGTTTGATTAAAGCCCAAGTTCATGGATCATGAAACACAAATTTTTGAAAGTTCATTGAAGATCTCTATGTATATTTCCAATAAGACCCTTGACTGAAATTGTTCCTCTAAAATCTTCTATGCCATTTTAACATTGTAAACTCATTTAAATTTACTTGAACTATAAAAACTACAAATTTATCTCATATTTAATCATGACATATTCCAAGTTGAGAATTTTAACTTGGTTTTAAAAAATAGTACAAAAGTTGGAAGGGCGCCCCTTCCCATCATTGAGCCATGTACATTTACCCTCTTGTCCTGTTACAGTTTCCATTATTAGCTTCCGTCTAAATTCGGAATCAATTGGATGTGTTGTAATAATTATGAAATTGTAACTGTCACACATGTTATAACAATTACGATTTTGTAATTGCTACAACAAGAATGTTAGGTGAGCAAGTTGAATCTGTAGTTGTAGTAGCTACGAAACCATAATTGTTACAACTGGATCTGCAGTTGCAATAGCTACGAAATTGTAGCTACTACAACTGGATCTGCTACAACTCGATTGAATCTACAATTTTAATAGTTACAGTTTCGTAGATACTATAATAGTTGTGTTAGGACCGATAGGCAAGTTGGGAGAGGAGGGTGATTAGCTTCGATCATTGCTCAATGAAGATTTATCGCAATAGAAACTTGAGCAATGCTAATACCTCCGATTTTACTTAATATCCACTTCTTTGAAGTGACTAATTAAGGATCCGCTCTTCTTCATTCTTATACTATAAAAGATCTCTTTTGTTGAGGCGGAGAAGCCTCGTTCAAGCTTACACGAAGAACAAGCAAATACAAAAGAAGTCTTACAAAATTTACACAAATGAGCTCTCTTTGCTTTTCTTACTTTCTTCTAACTTGAAATCGCCTCTAGAACCTTGGAATACAACAACACTATGCTCCAAGACTTTTCTTGAAATGACGATGAAGGAGAGGAAGAGTTGTGCTTCAAACCTACGTGAAAACCCTATATACCCATGACCTAGGATTTTCTTAATTGATTACATAATCGATTACCACGTCAAATCTAGCTGTTCAATGACTAGTTTTTGAAGCTTAATCGATTGTTGAATTGATTCAGTACCTTTCTATGCTCTCGCGCAATACAACCGTAATCGATTGGTTAATCGATTACGGTCCTACTTAATCGATTGCCCAATCAATTAAGAGAATGTTGAATCGATTACCCAGTCAATTCAACATATTTCTGTTCTCACGACACAACTCTCCTAATCGATCACCTAATCGATTCACTCCCTCCTTAATCAATCACCTAATCGATTAAGAAAGCTTCTGTTGTCTAACCCTGGTCAACCATGACCTGTTAGGACTTCCTCACCAAGTGTCCGATCAAATCTTTGACCGACTTGGGCATTCCCTTGCCTAGTTCCCAAGTAGGACTTCTCTCGTGCCAACGTGCAATCTCCCTGATCTGCTTAGACTTCACCTAGCCCCACTAGGTACGCCTAATTTCACTAGGACTTTTTTCGTGCCAGTTTGCAATCTTCCCGATCCATTTGGACTTCACCTAGTCCCACTAGGTGTGTCTAGTCCCACTAGGACTTTTTCCGTACCTGCGTGCGATCTTCCCGATCCCCTGGACTTCACCTAGTCCTACTAAAACTTTTTCCGTGCCAATGTGCGATCTCCCCGATTCACCTGGACTTCACATAGTCCCACTAGGACTTTTTCCGTACCAGCGTGTGATCTCTCCGATCCACCTGGACTTCACTTGTTAAGTCTCCAGTCAATCTTGACCCACTTGACTCATACAATATTCAAACATCATTGTCAAACATCAAAACCCTAACTCACCCGAGCCTAGTCAAACTAGGTCAGTCATGACCTAACGAAGATTGCACCAACAAGTTATAGCTGCTAGAGTTTCGTAGCTGCTACAACGTAAATATGTTTCAATAGATTAAGTATGCTTTATAGTAGCTACGATGTCTGATTAGTTCAAAATTTAGACATGAGATAATAATGGGAATAATACTTGGGGGTAGAAAGGTAAATGTACATGGCAGAATAATCGGAAGGGGCACCCATTTGATAAAAAATGAAAGTGGAGCACCCCTTTGATGATTGAAAAAAATGGGGCACCCATTTGACTTTTGCCCTAAAAAATATATGTTTTTTAGTCCTAAATTTGACACAAGCTAATTTACAAATCAAATTGCAACGCCTTCATATAAATTACAAATCAAGTTGGGACATGAAAAATAAAAAGAAAATTCCCACGCATTTTATATTGAACATTTAAGGCACCCTAATGTTAGGACAAAGTAAACATGGTGAAATGCTGATTATGAATGGTAAAATGCTTTATTCTTCCAAAAAATATATAAATATAAAATAAGAAGTTTCCTTTCAGTTTATGTAGGGACATACCTCGTTATCCTTTGTTGTTGATTGGGCACGATAATGCACATATTGTGTCTCAACATCGCATGCTTATTCATCCTGCTGCTTCAGATCCGAGTCTACTGGAATTAGACACAGAATTCATCAACTCACTTCCATCATTACTCACGATCGGGACATTGGGTTCGGATGAGTTCACTCAAGATGACCAGAGAATTGATTCATTCAAGAATAAATCATTCTTGCAAAATCTAATAGATGTTACACCGGAAGAGGAGATCCAACAGCAGGACCTAATTCAACTGTCACCCAAAACCAATGGTGATGGATCACAAACAGTGGTACTGCAGAATGATATTAACCCTAAGTTATACAATGATCCAAATGATGAAATTGTCGATGCTGATAAGTTGCTGAATAAGAAGCTCATCTTAAACAGAACAAACCACATGTTATCAGAGAATTGTAACCTGATTAAGCAAAAGCCGAAGTTGCTGAATAAGAAGCTCATCTTAAACAGAACAAACCACATGTTATCAGAGAATTGTAACCTGATTAAGCAAAAGCCGATCTCATTGATCGTAAAAAACATATTCATGTGCAGGAGTGGGTTTACCCTGGCTTCAAAGTTGACTGATCCCGTGCCTGAATCAAAAATAGAGAAGGTATTATTTACTTCAAGAACATGTGATGTTAAATGATCTGGGCCTTTTGTTTCGGGAGGAAAGCTGGAGGCCCGGTCGGAGTTAACCGGGTATGATCCGGGTCAGGGAAAACCGGGCCAGTTCACCCTTGACCTCACGGGCCGGGCCGAAGGTTTAGGCAGGGCACTGAGAGGTCGGGAACTAGAGCTAAGTGACCTCAGGCTGGGTGCCAGAGCTCGGATACCGAGAGGTCGGGTACCGGAGCTCGGACACTGAGAGGTCGGGAACTAGAGCTAAGTGACCTCAGGCTGGGTGCCAGAGGTCGGGTACCGGAGCTCGGACACTGAGAGGTCGGGAACTAGAGCTAAGTGACCTCAGGCCGGGTGTCAGAGCTCAGATACCGAGAGATCGGGGGCCAGAGCTCAGATACCGAGAGGTCGGATCTGTCAGGATTCCTCATTAAGAGGAAAAGACGTTGGATATAATCATTACCTGACGCCACCGCCAAATATCAATCAGGGTCGGAAGGGACAGGTTTACAGGCTGTCAGGCGGCTGTGTCAGTCTCACCGCACAGCTGAAGCATCCAACACTCAGACTGACCACTGACTACTCTTTAATGAGATGTGACGTCCCACACGGGAGAGAACTTTTCCCTTCCCCTATATAAACCACATTTGAGTCCTCAAAAAGGGGCGGCTATTCTGGCAACCACACCACGACATTCTGTGAGCTAGGTATTGGTCCGAGTTGAGTGCCTTGAGTCTTCTCCTCACCTGAGCCAAACCACTAATTCCCGAGCTCCAGCGGATCGGGTCATCTTGGTCAGACCGAGCCAACCGATTGGGAACCGGTCTTCACTCGTCGACAGGATCAAATTTGGCGCCGTCTGTGGGAATCTCGCCTGATCGAGAGCCGAAGATGGGTGATTCCAACCGGGTGACTGTTACTCTTTCACAGGAAGACTTGGATCTGCTAATAGAAGCTAGAGCTAGGAAATTGGCGGAGGCACAGCAAGCGGCCGCTCGACCCGCTAAGCCGGGCCCGGCCGAGCAGACTGCTCGGGTGGGCACTGAAGGAGGGGTTCGACAGGATGAGAGTCCTCACTTCCACCGGGCGCTGTTCGGCCCGGCTGAGGGAGCAGGGCAATCAGACCCTCACGAAGCTACATTCAGTCATACCAGAGCTAACAAAGGGAAGGCTCCCCTTGCGCCGACCCCGACTGAGTGCACAGGGTTCCCCTTCTCCAGCCAAGTCTTGAATGAGCCACTGCCCAAGCATTTCAAACCCCCGTCCATTGCTGAATACGGAGGAGCTACTGATCCTAAAGAACATCTAAAGATATTTGAGAATGCTTAGATGCTGCATCAGTACCCCGATGGTGTCAAGTGCCGGGCCTTCCTGACCACTCTAGCCGGGCCGACCCAGCGATGGTTTGACAGACTCCCAGAGGGATCGATCAAGGACTTCTCCAATTTCAAGAAACTGTTCCTGCAGCATTTTGCCAGTAGCAAAAGACATCACAAGACCAGCTTAAACTTGTTCACCATGAAGCAGGGCTCCAAAGAGCTCTTAAAAGCCTACATCAAGAGGTTTAATCAAGTTGCGCTGGATGTGCCCGGCCACTGCTATGTCCGAGGTGTTGGTCAGTGCCTTCGCGCAGGGCTTACAAGAGGGCGAATTTTTCAGATCCTTGATCCGAAAACCTCCGAAGGACTTTGAAAGCCTTTTGGGGAAAGCCAGTAAATACGTAGACGTTGAAGAAGCACAAGCCGCCAGGCGGCCGGAGGTTAGACCTGCGCCCGAGAATCCTCAGCAACATCAGAGAAATGTACCTCTTAGGGGGCCTCTCAGAAGCCCCAGAACTATGGGGCATCGACCGGGAGTCGAGAGGGGAATAGTTCAGTAAGTGACCCAGGGCTGCATCCCTTCTAGGTGGCAGCCCTATTGTTCCTTCCATAACAGCCACACGCATGACCTTCAGGACTGCTGGCAGGCCGGCAGAGGTCGGGGTCGCGCCGGTCGAGGAAGTCCAAAAGGGGCTCACCAAGGAGGTGGTCGAGGTCGGGGAAGAACATCACCTGGCCAATCCGAGTCCCCAGCCCGACCGACCGCTTCTGCAGCCAGACAGCTGTTCCAGACCCCCGACTCCACCGAGAACAGGAATGCTAGCGAAGAGCAAGCCAATCAACAAAATGCAATGCACGGATCCATCAACGTGATTTCTGGGGGCCCCACCTATGGAGATTCCAATAGAGCTCGGAAGTTGCAGGTTAGGCGACTCGATATCTACCAAGTGGGTTGCAGTTCCGCCCAAGCTCAGGGGCCGCAGATCAGTTTCGGCCCTTCAGACTTACAAGGAATAGAAGTACCTCATGAGGATGCCCTGGTCATCACAGCAATCATAGCTAATTACCAGATTCATAGAACCATTGTGGATACGGGGAGTTCGGTAAACATCTTGTACTTAAAAGCTTTTGAGCAATTGCAGATTGAAGCTACTGAGACCCGTGGCCACACCTCTATTCGGATTCACGGGGAATGAAGTCCAGCCCTTGGGCCAGATCAAATTGGCCATCTTACTCGGTGAAGAGCCTTTAAGAAGGACTCAGTGGTCTACCTTCCTGGTAGTGGACGCCCCCTCGGCCTACAACGTCATCCTGGGCCGACCGGTGCTGAATGAGTTCCGAGCCATGGTGTCCACTTTCTACTTGAAAGTCAAATTCCCAGTGGGTGATCAAGTTGGAGAGGCTAAAGGAGACCAAAAGTTAGCGCATCGATGTTACGTGGACGATGTTCGAGTGGAGGTGAGTAAGACCTTCCGAGCTCCACCGGCCAGCTGTAACATGGTGCAGTCCTCCCAGCCCTCCCCCTGGGCTGAGCTGATAGAAGAAAAAGAAGAGGTCCAGCTAGTACCTAACCGAGAAGAAACCAAAGTGAGAATAGCTCCTGGGCTATCACCCGACCTCCGGCAACAGCTGATAGAATGTTTGACCCAGAACCAAGATGTATTCGCCTGGTCCCAGCAAGATCTGAAAGGGGTCAGACCCGAGGTCATGGAGCACAAGATGCATGTTTACCCGGTCTCCAAGCCGCGCGACAAGTGGAGGGTATGCATTGACTTCAGGGATCTGAACAAAGTCTGCCCAAAGGATTGTTACCCGCTTCCCCGAATAGACCAGATGGTAGACTCCACCGCGGGGAGCGAGCTTATCTGCATGCTGGACGCCTATCAAGGATATCACCAAGTCCCGTTATGCTTGGATGACCAAGAGAAGGTCAGCTTTGTCACGGCGGAGGGTACTTATTGCTACACTGTTATGCCCTTCGGACTCAAAAATGCTGGGGCGACCTATCAGAGGCTGATGAACAAGGACTTCAAGGAGCAGCTCGGGAAGAACGTCGAAGTGTATGTGAACGATATCCTCATCAACTCCCTCCGAGCTGCCGACCTAATAGCAGACGTGCAAGAGACCTGCTGCACTCTTAGGAGGTATGGCCTCAAGCTTAACCCAGCCAAATGCCTGTTCGGAGCTAAGAGTGGTAAATTCCTCGGCTACATCTTAACCGAGCGGGGAATAGAAGCCAATCCGGACAAAGTGAAAGCTCTGCTAGACATGCCTCCTCCCAGAAACCTGAAGGAGGTCCAGCGCCTGACGGGAAGGATCACTGCTTTGTCCCGATTCATCTCCCGGTGGGCTGATAGGAGTCTGTCATTCTTCAAGATTCTGCGTAAGGCCACCAAGTTCCAATGGGATGCTGGATGTGACCAGGCCTTCGAAGAATTGAAGACTTACTTGGTCAGCCTGCCGGTGTTAGCCAAGCCCGAGAAAGGAGAACCACTGTATGTTTACTTATCTGCTACTGAGGGAGCTGCGAGTGCTGTGCTTGTAACCCAGAAAGAGACCGAGCAGCAACCGGTCTATTTCTTTGGGCACTTATTTAAAGAGGCCGAGTGTAGGTATACTACACTCGAGAAATTAGCTTATGTCCTTGTGTTGATGGCTCGGCGACTGCGACCCTACTTTCTGGCTCATCCTATCCGAGTGCTAACCAATAGTACACTCAGGAAGGTCTTGATCAACCCTAAAGTCTCAGGTCGGATGGTCAAATGGACAACTGAACTGAGCGAATATGATATTCAGTACCAGCCCAGAACTGCGATCAAAACTCAGGCCTTGGCAGATTTCCTAAGTGAACTTCATATAGAAGAAGAGGTGGAAGACTTGAGGAGTGAGGGGAACCCGGAAAAACTCAAAGATGATCACTGTGCCACACAGGATCCTAATCGAGTTCGGAGCTAACTGGGAAAGGGACACTTGGAAGTACCGACAGATCTCCACAATGAAAGGGTGCAAGGGAAATCGCAAGCCGGCTAGAAAGTGATCCTTGAAGATGGTAAAGTAACTCATGGGGGCTCGGTTAGGCCGGTCATCCCGAGAGGGGAGAACGAAAGGGTGATCTTCCAGAACACGGTAGTCTAGACGAAGGGTTTCTAAAGAACCCAGACTCAAGGTCGAGCGGGTGGTGGTATACCACGGCCCGGGCACAGAAGATGAGCTGGCCATATGGTCGGACTCGGAAACTAACGGAAGAAATATTAGGCGAGAAGAAGAGTACCTAATGATAGGGCTCAAGATAAAACGCTGATCACCAAAAGCACTGATCGTCGGAACTCGAAGAAGTCGGACGGCGGAGGTCGGACAGAAACAAGAGGAGAAGCAGGAGTCAAAGTAAAAAAGGATAAAAGGAAGGGTTAAGCCTATTTATAGTGCGAGCAAAGCAAGGATGATCGTCGGATGAAGAGGGGAGAAAATGGCGGGCTCTGTTCTCCACCGTCCATTCCCTGCAACTCCGTAGGTCTCGAACTTTCTCTCGGACGCCGCGCGAAGCCATGCTCATGACGCCTCGAGGCCAGAGGCTCCCACTCAGAGGATGACACGTGGGCTGGCATTGATGAATGATTTGATGGGAGGTCGCGCGTCCAAAGTATCAACTCGGCATACAAGGGCGCGCGGGAAAGCGGAAAGGAGGTCAGGCCGACCGGGCCAGGAGCCTAGTCAGTCGGTCTTGACGCCTCATTCGACTAGACTTAAAGGGGAGGCTTGTGATCCGGGCCTTCTGTTTCGGGAGGAAAGCTGGAGGCCCGGTCGGAGTTAACCGGGTATGATCCGGTTTAGGGAAAATCGGGCCATTTCACCCTCGACCTCACGGGTCGGGCCGAAGGTTTAGGCAGGGCACTGAGAGGTCGGGAACTAGAGCTAAGTGACCTCAGGCTGGGTGCCAGAGCTCGGATACCGAGAGGTCGGGTACCGAAGCTCGGACACTGAGAGGTCGGGAACTAGAGCTAAGTGACCTCAGGCTGGGTGCCAGAGCTCGGATATCGAGAGGTCGGGTACCGGAGCTCGGATACTGAGAGGTCGGGTACCGGAGCTCAGATACTGAGAGGTCGGGAACTAGAGCTAAGTGACCTCAGGCCGGGTGTCAGAGCTCAGATACCGAGAGATCGGGGCCAGAGCTCAAATACCGAGAGGTCGGATCTGTCAGGATTCCTCATTAAGGGGAAAAGACGTTGGACATAATCATTATCTGACGCCGCCGCCAAATATCAATCAGGGTCGGAAGGGACAGGTTTACAGGCTGTCAGGCGGCTGTGTCAGTCTCACCGCACAGCTGAAGTATCCAACACTCAGACTGATCACTGACTACTCCTTAATGAGATGTGACGTCCCACACGGGGGAGAACTTTTCCCTTCCCCTATATAAACCACATTTGAGTCCTCAAAAAGGGGCGGCTATTCTGGCAACCACACCACGACATTCTGTGAGCTAGGTATTGGTCCGAGCCGAGTGCCTTGAGTCTTCTCCTCACCTGAGTCGGACCCCTAATTCCCGAGCTCCAGCGGCTCGGGTCATCTTGGTCAGACCGAGCCAACCGGTTGGGAACCGGTCTTCGCTCGTCGACAGGATCATTAAACCTTTTCATGGTGCTCAAGTTTAAAATAAATTTTATTGCAGTTTTACAAGGCGATACTTCACAAGAAAGTGTACCAACAACATTCATCACAACAAACAAAGAAGTGTTGGATAAACGAAGGAAGGAGACAGCATGTGATGATGATGAGATGCATAAAAAAGGAGAGAAAGGAAGCCAGTGGATCAGAACAGATTCAGAATGTAAGTTGTCTATGAACAATTGTTATCCTGCAATTTGTTGGTTCAGAATTGGGATTTCAACTAAATATTTGGCTTTTGTTTCCATGAGTCCACCTCCAAAAGTTGACTTTTAAGGCTTTATAAACAACCAATTACATAACCCACTTTCACATAGTGCATGGATGTAGATATGCATGGATGCGGTTAGGCTTTAGTAGCAACACATGTACATGTTCCTGCTAGACTCCGCTTGGGCACAGGGATGAGTTAATTAGAAAAAAGTCCTATATTTTATCTTTAGAAGAGTCTCTTTTGTAGTTGTTTATTTGGGTTGGGCTCGCATTTTAGTTCAGTTAACCTTGTCGGACAAATTCACTGCTTGGTTAGACTGATCATATTGCAATACAAATTGAATCAATTTTGTTACCAAGGTTTATAAAAATGAGTTTTGAGTCTCGGCAGAATAATAATCTTCCGCCCGTTCCTAACAGCAGAAACCCCAATTCTTTCTCACTTTCTTTGTATGTTCTCTTTGCAATCAAAAGCCTATTTTGTTTGGCATCTTCGAATACACTTATATAAAACTGGTTTGTTAATATATCATAGGGGAGGTTTGCTGCATTCTATGCATCATGAGTGGCAACATTCTATGTAAAGGGAGTCTGCTCCCAGACACTTCCACCAGAGTTTTTCTCTCACTGTTTTATTTTGTCAATATCTGTAGTTCTCGTTTCCTATTGCATTGATTAGTTTTTGTTTGGATTTTGGGAATTTTCAATTAAAATTATCTCCTGATAAGTTTTGCTAAGTTTTATTCATTACACTCTTTTAGTAGTTTCCTTGAAATTGACCTATTTTTCCTCTCTTCAGATATTGTACTAGAAATGAAGACAAGTGAGGAAGTTTGATTGGTCCTGGTAAGGAAACAAACTTCAGGATTTTGTTTCCAGAAAGAGAATGGTATCAAGAGGTTGTTTTATGCAGCTATTTCAAAGCTTGTTATGATTCCTAATGCAAGTCCAAAATATGTTGCTTGAGAAGTAAACCTATATATATGTATGTAATCTTTATGGAATAAAACACAATTACTAATGATCCCGGGCCAGCTTACGTGCAGCCTGACCCGGTAGCCTGGCGTCTCGTCAACGGGAGATAGATGGGTGGGCTTCGGGAGCCCATGGGATATAAGGTTTATATGGGCAACTCGACCTAGTTCCCTCGAGAACGAGAATGGATAGGCTTATATGGGCAGCCCTGGGTCTGAAGGTCCGAGTCCAAGAGAACTCGATTCATAGCGCCACTGAATCTCCATTCTCTTGAGATGGGGGAATTTCAAACTCACAGCATCTTGAAGACACATACAACTACACGCTCACAAACCACTCGGCTCAGTGCCCCCGATCGGGCACGTGGCGACCCACGTTCTTCAGAATCGGCCTGACCGAGCGCCCAAACTGTCGTGGGCCTGCCCCGTGCCCCTCTCGGTTCGGCTCCCAGCCGACGCGTGGTGGCCCACGCTCTTGGGGTAAGCCCGAGCCAGAGGAAGCTTTACTTGATGTATCACCGAATCACACCAGTACTCTAGGCCCTCAGTCGGCCTCCTCATCCTGTGCCCTCAGTCGGCACCGCTACTCTAGGCCCTCAGTTGGCCTCCTCATCCTGTGCCCTCAGTCGGCACCACTATTCTAGGTCCTCAGTTGGCCTCCTCACCTTGTGCCCCCAGTTGGCACCACTACTCTAGGCCCTCAGTCGGCCTCCTCATCCTGTGCCCTCAGTCGGCACCGCTACTCTGGGCCCTCATTCGGCCTCCTCGTTCTGTGCCCACAGTCAGCAGTCGTGTTTGAGATATCGTCGTGACTCACCAGAACAACCACTCCCTGACACAGGGCCAGCAGAAGGAATATGGGGTCGGCGCAGGTATTGCATCATTCCGGCATTAACTGCGAGTATCTCGCTGATGCCATGATCTCCCTGTCATACCTTGACCCCGCGTACCACGACCACATACCTCTGTGTCAGACCAAGCGGCGCCCGACTGCGCTAGCCTTTAAGTTGACAGTGCCCTTTTTCTTATTCCGGTATGCGACACATTACCCTGCCACCTCTGGGTGTGCTTCCCCTGTCCTCGCTGCGAGACAAAAAGGTGGCAGGTTGGGCAGCAGCTGTCAGCTTCCCTGGCTATCTAAGCCTCTCCACTCCACACGTCCCAGGTACGCGCGATAGTGCAATTTTACTGTTCTATTGCTTTCCTTTTGCTCTACCACCACCGGGGACTGACTTGATCGTCGGAGTGCCTTGCCGGGGACTTTTCCCGACTGGTTCTAACGGTCTTTGTCTTGCAGGTCAGGAGCGAGCACCGGAGCCTGCATCACAACTCGTAAGCTTCGGGAGACCATCTCACCCTTGGGAGTCTACCTCGCCTCGCGACAGGATCAACTAAGGTTTCCACTAGGAAACAATCTTAAGAAACTAAATTAACAAAGAATATGTAAAATAACTCACTGAGTGAAATTGTGAGCTAATAAAAACCTTTATAATCTATTAACTTGAGCATACACATTTTAGGCAAGTAGTTGACTCTCATAAGTTAAGAGGTTAGTTTTCTCATCTATTGTCAGAGTTAACCTCACACAATGCTGATAAGGATGATTTGGATTTTTAAGCTAGACTTTGGGTCTTGACAGAGTTCTGCAACCATGTATATACAAATACCCATGTATATATATAGATACCCATGTGTGTGTGCGCGCACACACACAATTTTAAGCGGCAACCAATGGCTTGTAAGTGTACTAATTCATGTTTCAGAAATTAAATTTCAAATTCAAAGAAAAAACAAATCTATTACAGTTACACATGCTGCCTAAAAGAAGACACCAGGATTGAACTAAGATTTCAGCATACAACATACCTCAGGAAATAGCAATCGCCTGTATGCTCCTTTGAAATGCTACTTTAACCGAAGAGATAATAGCATCAAAACACAGATATATGGCTTATCTAATGGAATAAATTCAGAATGGATAATATTGTTTCCTGAAGGGTGAGATATAAAATGATTCTCTACAGACTAAAATCATGAATAATGCAATAGCAATCAGAGTGAAAATGTCTGAATAAATTCACACAAAAAAGCTCAAATAACATAAAATCAATATTACAAAGTGGTTAGCCACACCAACCAAAACGTTAGCCACTAATTTTTTGGGTGTGCCGCAATTAGCTAGAATTCTTCTGATAGGGAAATTTAGATACCTTTGTGTTCCACTCATCCACTGGTTTCCTAACACATGCTCAGCCTATTGATATGACAAAAAATTAAGATCATAATGCCTTTGCTTTTGCACATTCAAACTATCGAATCAACTACTGATGAATTTCCATTTGGAAGCGTTGAAACTCGCTAATATGCTGATATCCTCAGTTGATGTTTCAAATAATAATAATAATAACGGTATTCTAAGATGTATAACGATAGAGATAGAGCTGTTTAATTGCAGCAAGCTCAAAATTCCCTCTCACGAACAATAGTGCATATGCCAGAACCAACGAATAAGAGAAACGTCAGTCATCACAGTTATTCATTGTGAGGCTTTCCCAAGTAACAAGCCGTATTAAAGTTCTTTGAGCGAAAAAAAAAAATTACTGAAGGAGCCGTATTTGGCCCCCACGGGCTGGATCGGATGGTAAGACGGCTGACCGATTTGGTCGAGGTCACAGGTTCGAGTGTCGCCAATTGCGTACGGGGATAAAATCCTAGTCTATTGGCATTAATTCTCACGATCCCAGGCGTCTCACTTGCCTCCCTTTGGAAACCTATGGGTCGGGACCTGGTTTTTTGGACTATGCTTGAATTTGTGATAAACATTTTGCTTGATTTGCAAGGATTTTAAGAGGAATTTGAATTTTTTTAAAGAAAAAAATGGAAATCGCTGGAATTTGAATTTGCAATCAAAATTGTAACGCCGTCTAGAATTACTTAACAAATGTCACCTTACAGCGTCTGGAAGGCGCTGCTCCCAGTCATTGGATTGCCAATCGAAGAAAAAGATCTCCTCGCGAACTCCCGTCGTTGCAGCCCTCGGCATCGGGAAGATCGCCGATCCATTCCCCTCTACCGAGATCAACAAGCCCTTCCACCTCGAGGCGGCACTCGTCCTCGATGTCGTTGCCGCTCTGCATCTGGAAGATCACCGATCCCCTCCACCGAGGCGAGCAGATCGTCGGGGAGAATTGAGATCAATGACGCATCCACCTCGAGACGAGCCGTGGCGATCTGGACGAGGACGACCGCCTCGGAAGCCCGGTACTTCTCTGACTCTCCCGTGACGGTCGACATTTAACCGTTCGATCTGCATCATCAAATGTTACCGGATCCGAGCGATCGACATTTAACCATTGGATCCGCTTCATTAACGTTAGGGCCTGCGCCCTGCGGCATTATATACCCGACCCGATTGGTCAAAGGCCTGCGACTAGGGATGGAAACAGGCCAGGCCAGGCCAGGCTTTCATCTTAACAGGCCAGGCCTGTATAATAGCAAACAGGCCTGAGCCTGGCCTGTGGCCTGTTACAGGCTTTATTTTAGGCCTGAGCCTGGCCTGTTCGATAGTCTGGCCTGGCCTGTGGCCTGTTTACAAAGCCTATAATTTAATTCGAAAACATGATAGATATAGATTTGAAGCTAGCAATATTAATCAAAACAGATATGATTTGTTGGTTAGATGGGTGCAGATAAGTATTGGCTTGGGCAGGAGGCCAGGGATCGAAACTCTACATTTATATTATATTTTGACATTTGGTAATTTATAGAATACATGTTTAACAGGCCCAGGCCGGTTATAGAATACATGTTTAACAGGCCCAGGCCGGCCTGTCAGGCTTTATAGGCTTTATATTGAGCCTGGACCTGGCCTGATAAGAAAATCAGGCTTTCAAAAAAGCCTATTTATTATTTTAATTTTTAACAGGCCAGGCCAGGACAGGCCAAATACAGGCCAGGCCACAGGCCCCTGACAGGCCGCCTGGCCTATTTCCATCCCTACCTGCGACATATAAACCCGACCCGATTGGTCTATCATAAATCCGATCCGATAGTCAATGTCGCACTGTCGCGTCAGGCTCTCACTGCAGTAAACGGAAGTCAATTTCACCGCCGTGCGTTGCCATCGGTATGTTCTGATTTACCCCTGCAATAAATGGAAATATTGGCAATATTTACTGTCGTGCCATCGAACTATGTTTCTCTTTCTTCTCCCCTTTCCCGACTCCCGTTCACGGCTTCGCTCCCCCTCTCGGACCTCGCCATCTCATTGACTCGGTAACGGCCGAGGCGACCTCCGACCCCCCCCCCCGGCGTTCCTATCCGCTCCAGGGCTTCCTCTCTTACACGTAACGCTCCACTCCGGCGACGACAACGCCCACGTATGTCGCAACTATCCGGTTCTTCGGATTACCGCTTTCTTCGGATTTTGTTTCTTCTCCTTCACTTGACCCTTGTAGATACAAGCATTAGATCTGGTGTTTTTGGATCGAATGTGGTCGGTTTGTAGTTGCTTTAGGGAGATCCGCGGCTAAACGGTTGGGGGATGGGGAATTGAGGAACATCGAGGTCAAAGTCTGTGGATATATACTTGTTGTATCAGTGGATTCCGGTTAGATCGGAAATTTCAGCCAACTTCAAGTTTTCGTTCTAGGGATATATGAATTTGTCGTTCAATTTAGACGTTGTTTTTAAGAATTTACGAGGCTAATGGGGGAAAACAACCTAAACCTAACTGGTAGTCGGTGTTTATGTTTCTGAAGTATACTTTTTTATGAGGGAATTAGGAGTTTGGCAAATGTCACTTGGAATTGAATTGAGATCAAATCCATGCAGGTGTTGTGTTATATGCTCTTTAGCTTCCCACTAGAACTTGTAGTTGTTGCATACACTTGTTTTACATTTGACAAAGTTCATCTGGATGTAAACCGATGGAGAGTTATGCGGTGGGACTATAGTTGGAATGGAAGCACATTCTATACTTCTCCCCTTTGCATAGTATGAACTTCATATCCACCAATTTGTACCAGTTTGCAAAAAATCTTCTTTTTCTATTATGGCCATCATCTGAGCATGCGAGCTTGAACCCCAAGAATTGAATCATTCACCATTCTAATAATCAAGGGACTCAGAACTATTCTATGGTATATTGCTGGGCAACCATTCCCCGAAAGTAATCGATCAATTGTTATACAACTACTTAATGTAACAAATTGTGTGCAGAGAGAGTAAGAAGAAGAGAGAGATATCAAACCTAAGATGACAAAGGCGAGACCACCTACTGGTAAACTTTTCCAAGTTAGTATTTGTCTAGGAAAACTACTCATATAAGAACTCTCTGTCCCTGTCTCTGCATATTGTTGCTAGTCAGTGATCTTTTCCTGTCTACCATAATCAACTCAGACCATACTATTGGAAAGTTATTCAATTTTCTTGATGATAGTTCTCTCTCATTATGCTGGTTCAAGGAGCAGTGTCATGAAAATACCTGAACTTCAAAATCTAACAATATAAAACTTTGTAATACAAATTCCTGAATTATCTAGCATTCCTTTGGATACTGCTTTGTTTTCCAACCATGGGAATTAGTTGTCATTAAAAGTGTGACGCAATAAGCACAAATGGCTTCATCAGCCAAGTGATAGGTTCCACTTTAGTTGAAAAGATCTGAGTGAGAATCGCTGCAAGCATATGACCCTCCTTTCACTTTGGTTTAATCCAAATATGTGCACTTAAATATAAATAGCATGACTCTGCAACATAGGTTCTACAGGAGTATTTAAGATTCATCATTACACTTCTTAATTAGTGTTCCTTTTCGATATGACTTGGTTTTCTTTTTGGTCACAATTTGTATTTTTAGTTTCAGTTAGCATGCAATACATAGTGATTAAATTCTTGCTATAGCTATTATATTGACATCTCAATAATTGGAATACTGGGTGAACTTAATGAAATTCTTTAATAGCATGCATGTCTTAATGCACTATCGACTGCCCCAAACCACCAGATCAATCTTAAACACACAAACATACACACTATGAAAATAAATCTGAACAAATTAGTCTTCTTCTAATGGCTTGTCTGTCCTAGTAGAAATCCCTTCATTTTGTTTGTGCTGACTCGATCAGAATGTTGATCAGTTTCATCTGTATATTTTTCATCCAGTGGTGTGTTTTCCAATTGATTGTCAATTGTCAGCTTTTTGTTGCTTCGGCAAGATTCCATTATTATCTTCTGTGATATGGCCATGGCTTCAGATTTTTGTATTTTGTTTATGAAGATCCATTCAAGTCCTATAGTTGCTTCTTTGACATGCCAATATTCCCAAATCATGCAGAGTGAGCGAAAGGTGCAGGATTAGCTTTGTTGAAGAACAATAACGACACAAGGAATGAAATTTGGAAACATGCGCATATACTCCATGATATAAACTAATGGAACTGTTGAAGAATATGAGATTTCCAAAGCGATACATTATCATTTTATTAACCTTTATCTGCACTAGTGTGTGCTATATAGAGCGAATGGGATTCTCAATTGCGTACACAGCGGCTGCAGATAGCATTGGTGTGAATCAATCAAGCAAGGGTCTAATACTTTCGGTATTCTATTATGGATATGTTGTGTCACAAGTGCCTGGGGGTTGGGCTGCACAATATGTTGGAGGACGACGAGTTCTGCTGTTTTCGTTTTTGCTGTGGTCGCTAACATGTGCATTTGCTCCACTAGATGCAAGCAAAGTGAATATAATGGTTGTAGCCCGCTTTCTTGTAGGTGTGGCACAAGGCTTTATATTCCCCTCCATTCACACAATTCTAGCACAATGGGTCCCTCCCCATGAGCGCTCGCGTTCTGTTTCTCTTACGACATCCGGGATGTACCTGGGAGCAGCTGGTGGCATGCTTGTATTGCCAAGTCTAGTGAAATACAAGGGGCCTCAGTCAGTTTTCGTGGTTGAATCAGCTCTGGGTATCATGTGGTCGTTTCTCTGGTTTAGGTTTACTAGTGATCCAGTTCGTTCTGAGCATCCCAAAGCTGCTGCTGCAGGTTTCGGAGAGCCCAACTTGCCTGTTTCAAGAGAAAAGAGAATCCCAAGTGCTGGAAACCTGAGGCGCCTCACTAAAATTCCTTGGAAGAAGATAATATTCAACTTACCGATTTGGGCAATCGTGGTAAACAACTTCACTTTTCACTATGCACTCTACGTACTAATGAACTGGTTGCCGACGTACTTTGAACTCGGCCTTCAGCTCAGTCTTCAGGACATGGGATCTTCTAAGATGATTCCTTACTTCAACATGTTCATCTTCTCAAACATAGGAGGGATTTTAGCTGATCACTTAATCACAAGAAGGTTCTTATCAGTGACCAAGACTCGGAAGCTTCTCAACACCATCGGCTTTGTGATCGCAGCTCTTGCTCTAATGGCCATTCCACTATTCAGGAATCCCTCCTGGACTGTCATATGCTCTTCAATTTCTCTTGGATTCTTAGCACTCGGAAGAGCCGGGTTTGCTGTAAATCACATGGATGTGGCTCCGCGATATGCAGGAATTGTTATGGGAGTTTCAAATACCGCCGGGACCTTAGCTGGTATCGTCGGTGTCGGGCTCACTGGAAGGATCTTGGAGGCCACAAAGTCAGCCAATATGGATCTTGCAAGCATAGAATGCTGGGAAAATGTCTTCTTGATCCCAGCCTGCCTCTGCATATTTAGTTCTTTCATTTTTTTACTATTCGCAACAGGTGAAAAGATTTTTGAGTAACTAACCCTCCCTGGCATGTTTTTTGTTGGTCCACAGATACACACACTCTTATTACCATATGATATGGTAGCAAAAATAAAGTGTACAAGTCTACTGTTAGCCAAAGCAGGACGAGAGGGTAAATCGTAAATGCATGTTATACCAAATTTGTATTAGATTGGAAAAAATTAAAGTTTTCTTTTGTTATGGTTATTGTGAGTGGCATTAGGCGATCTTCCTAACTCCTAAGTGAGTTGTTTCTTGCTAATTTTTCGTTTGTTTGTTGCTGGGTATCATTTTGGAGTTAAAAGGCTGTTGGATTAAATGATTTTTTTTAAAAAAAAAGTAAAAAAAATGTCTCTAAATTGGCAAAAGTTTTTATTAAAAAAAAGTTAAAAGGGCACTCACTATATCTTTTATGGAAAATAATCTGTAGCGCGAAAGGTTCAGCGAAATAGTCAGCAAACCCACGCGAATGCTCGGCACGAGAAAAACCCTAAAGTCTCAATCCCTTCTCGGTGTGATCTCCTTCCGCCCCCTTGCGAAGTTTCTGTGATCTTGTGCCCCCTTTCGCCCCCTTCATGCAGCGAGGTTTCTGTGATCTCCTTCCGCCCCCTTGCGAAGTTTCTTCCGTCGCGCCATCTTGTGCCCCCTTCCTGTAGCGAGGTTTCTGTTTAGGGCAGCGAGGTTTCTTCTTGCGCCGCCGATCTTGTGTGCCGCCAGCATCGGCACAAGGTTTCTCCTTTTCAGAGTAAAAACGTGATCCACCAGCCTCCTCCAGCACTTCACCTCCCCAAGTGATCGCGCCTTCGACATTGCGCTCACGCGAGAAAGGGTAGGGAAAGGGGAGTGGGTGGTGAGGCAATCGACTTCGTTTCGCTTTAGGGTTTATCTCGTGCCGATGCCAGCGTGGGTTTGCTGAGCGTTTCGAGCGACGGTTTGTCAGCTACGTAGGTTTACTGACTGTTTCGCTGAGCGTTTCGTGCTACAAATCATTTTCCATAAAAGATATAGTGAGTACCCTTTTAACTTTAGTGCTGCAAATCACGACTCATCTTTTATTTTGAGATAACTTTATTTTTTTCAAAGTTATTATAGACTAGCTGTTATATTATTCTATAATTATTATAACAGTTAGATTTTGGAGTATTTACTTGTCTATATTTAATTGAAGGATCGGCAATACTAGACTTAAATAAACACTATAATTTTTTCTCCAATAATTACTCTATAATTGATAAAAACCGGTGGGAAACTTCCGTGGGGCCGGGCCAGTCACCTCAGGTTCAATTTTTCTGCTGCCTGGTTCATCATTTTTTTTCTATAATTGATAAAAACATATAATATTTAATATAATACGGTATCAGTAAATAATTATTATAATTAAATAGTTTGTGTTACAATTATTTTTATCATGATTTTAATTAATTTACAATAATTTATATGAAATTGAAATAATTTTAATCAAGTTAATAAAAATATTACAATATAATATTGTCAATAATTTAGTGACATCATAGTAAAAAAAAATGATGAACATGTAATATCAAATATTTGACGATGATTCAATTCTATAAAAGTTTTTCATCGATCGTTAGAGTAAATTAGAAAGCGTTTGTAGTTGTTATCTTAGTGGGCAGCTCAAAAGAATAGTATCCATGGTTGCGCATCCTAGCATTCCATATTTGAAGGAAAATTTTTTATAAAATAAATTAAATCATGATGTCTGAATTAGTACTCTTCCATTGTATCGTTATAATATTATAGTAGTTATTATATGTTATAGTAAGGGGAAATTATCTTAAACTTTTTGCATGCAAATTCAACTTCCTCCTCTGAGTCAAAAAAAAATTATTTTCACTCTATGTATCCAAAGTTTATGTGCTTCAACTACCGATTTATCGATTTACCCTCAATTTTTTTAGGTAAAAAATCTGAAATAAAGTATAATTTTTCCTAAATTCAGCATCATTTAACTAAAATCTAGTATATTTTCTATCAAATTGAGTATGATTAATTCATCCTAAGCTATTAATTGGTATGAACTCTTAAATAATTGGTCAGACAAAAAAGAATCATGCTCAATTTAATAAAAATATACTAAATTCTAATTTAAATGTGCTGAATTTAGGAAAAATTATATTTATTTTGAATTTTTTGTATATATAAAAAATAAAGATGATGTTCTCTCGCAACAAATATAATTGACCGATTACCAATTAATTTTTAATCAATCGAAGCTCCTCAATCGAATCTTTGATGAATTCTCGATTGACTGGATTTGAAAAAGGGTCATAATCAATTTGATAAAAAATATATTAGATTCTAGTTATATGATACTGAATTTAGGAAGAATTATAACTCATTTTAGATTTTTACCTAAAATTAATCGGGTAATTATATAAATTAGTATGTACTACGAGTTAAAGTAAATAGAACTTTGTATATATGAAGCAAAAATGATTTTTTTTATATAGGAACTGAAAATAAAGTTAATAATGTAATTGTGGATTGAAAAGGTAATTTACCGTTATAGTAATTAGTTGTACAGTTATTGAACTAACGATATTCTCAAAATAAAATATCCGATAGACGTCCTTTTCATTTTTTTTTTACAATTTATTAGAAATGAATTAGATAATCTGTTTTTATAGGAAATATATTTTTTTTCCCATGAATTAAATGTTCCGAAGGTGTTTGAAATTCGTCCCCTGAAATTATGTTATTGCTAAGACGCCCCCAACACCGCTGCTTCTCTCGCGATCTAAACCTCGTCTCCTCCGCCACCGTATCCTTCGACGCCCACAGCCTTCTCGACGCGTGCGCCGCCTCCGCAGGTGGCGTCCCTCGCTTCGCCTCCGCCGTCCATGCCTTCCTCCTCAAGCTCCGAGATCCGCCATGGAACAAACTCCTCCGAATCTACTGCAGACTCGGCCTCCTCCACCACGCGCACCAACTGTTCGACGAAACGCCCAGCAGGGACGTCGTCTCCTACAACACGCTCGTTACTTCCCACGCTCGCGTGGATCGCGATGCCAGCGAGACCCTACGGCTCTACGGCCGGATGCTGCGGGAGAGCCTTCAACCGGACCACATCACCCTCACGGCGCTGCTCGATGTTTCGACCGATTTAGTCTCGCAAATCCACTCCCATTCGGTGAAGTTGGGCCTCAATTCGAATCCTTTCGTCGGCAGCGCCATGGTTAACCAATATGAGCGATACAGAGGGCTCGAGGATGCGCTTCAGGTGTTCGACGAAATAGAGGAGGTGGACTTGGTGTCTTGGAACATTGCGATCGATGTGTGCGCTCGTAGAGGGAGCAAGAAGCATGCCGCAGAGATATTCTCTCGAATGCGAAAGGAAAGCCGGTTTAGCTTTGATTGCTTCACGCTGACCAGTGTGTTGAAGACATGCTCTGAGGCAGAGGATCTGAGTTTCGGCATGCAGCTGCACGGCTGCTCATTGAAGGCTGGTTTGGTGTTTGATGCCCCGATCGGGAATGCTCTCGTAACTATGTACTCGAAATGCGGAGGAGAAATGGATTCTGCGGTCGATGTGTTCAAGGGAATTTCAAACTCGAACATCATCTCGTGGACTTCGATGATCACCGGATTAGTTCAGAATGGTTTGGCAAAAGAGGCAGTGAGCTATTACCATGAAATGGTTCGTGTAGGATTTTTGGAGAATGGAGTTTGCTTTGCTAGCGTCTTGCCTGCATTCAGCAAATTGTCAAGCCTTGATCTCGGGAGAATGGTTCACTCGAGAATCGTCAAGTTGGATGTCTTCTGCGATGCAATGGTGGCAAATGCACTCGTGGACATGTACTTCAAGTGTGGGAGTGTGAAAGATGCTGAATTGGCATTCGCGACGATGCAAAGCAGGGATACCGTGTCGTGGACTATAATGATCAACGGTTTCGGGCAACATGGGAAGGCGGGAGAAGCTCTTCGAATCTTCAGACAATTGGAAAGATCAGGAGCTAACCTTGACACTGTCACTTTTCTTGCAGTTCTATCTACATGTAGCCACGGAGGTCTCATTGATGAAGGGATCCGATTATTTCACTCGAT